>APFE030393082.1:132555-163247 GCA_000404065.3 Pinus taeda | reverse complement strand
TGAATTCATTCTTGGAAATGATGAAAAAATTGTATGCAGACTCAGAAAGGCTCTTTATGGTCTAAAATGAGCTCCAAGATCTTGGTATTACCGTCTTGACAAATATCTCCATCAACAAGGTTTTTCAAAAGGATCAGTTGATACAAATCTATATACAAAGATTGACAATAATAATTTGCTAGTACTTGTTGTGTATGTTGATGATATCATTTTTGGTAGTAATGAAGAATCCATGAGTCGAAATTTTTCTTCGCTAATGCAGCAAGAATTTGAAATGTCCTTGCTTGGTGAGCTTATATATTTTCTTGGTCTACAAGTTCAAGAAAATAAAGATGGTATTTTTTTGTCACAAACCAAATATTTCAAGTAGATCTTAAAAAAATACGACATGGAAGATTCTAAGCCGGTATGTACCCCAATTGTAACAAGATGTAGTCTCAAATCAAATGATGAATCAATAGAAGTACATCAACCAATCAACAGATCCATGATTGGGAGTATGCTTTATCTAACAAAGACCCGACCAGACATCATGCATAGAATAGGAATAGTTGGAAGATTCCAAGAAAATCCAAAGGAATCACACCTTCAGGCAGTCAAAAGGATTTTCAAATATCTTTAAGGAACACAAAATATTGGTTAATGCTATCTTAGAGATACATATATTACACTTCATGCATATACAAATGCAGATTGGGCAGGAAGTGTTGATGATAGAAAAAGCACTAGTGGTGGTGCATGTTTCAGATTAGTGTCTTGGTTCAGCAAGGAACAAAGTTCAATTGCATTATCTACAGCTGAAGCAGAATATGTGGCTGCTACGTCTTGTTGTGCACAACTTCTTTGGATGATGTAAACATTGCAAGATATTCAGATCACATGTACTCCATGCATATCCATTCTATGTGATAATAGAAGTGTCATCAGTGTTTCAAAGAATCCATTCATGCATTCCAAGACCAAGCACATACCCATCAAATATCATTTTCTACATGAACAAGTGCTTGAACAAAAGGTCAAATTGGAGTATGTTCCCTCCAAAGAACAAGTTGCTGATATATTCACCAAACCACTGCCCAGAGAGACATTTGAGTATCTCTGACAAAAGCTAGGAGTAGTTGATGTATCATCCTACTATTAAAACTTATCTGTTTCAAAGAAAGGTGGTTATATGCGAGTTTCATGAAGCGTAGTCACGTACATACATTGGTTTCTGTGGATATAGTTGCGTATATGTTGGTTTGAGGAAAATCAATGGGCCAAAATCAGGATGAAAAGAGTCTGATATGGTTAAGTGAATTAAATGTTCTACTTGATGATGGTTACAATCTATGGATGAGATGTAGAAATATGTGAGCTCTCATAAGTTGTTGATAACTTGATGTATATTTGATTGATGATGATGCCTTGATAGCTCTTCTACTATATGAAATGATCAAATCTGACAGGGATCATCTAGCACAGGTTCAGGGGGAGCATATACCTTTAGTAATGCATTGTTAGCATTACCTTAGAAGATCTCGAAACAAATTCACACAATTGTTTTTTATTCAGCTGGAATAGGTTCATGGGGAGAACATGGTTTTTAAGTATGGGGGACTACGCAGTGCATTATATTAGATATCATTTTTGGGATTCAACTGCGTTAAATAAGTCATTCAAACGTATGACCATTTCCATGAGAGGTAGTCGTAACTGACTAATTTCTCATGATTTTTGAATAGTTCACTTAGCACTCATTGCATCGGGTGATGCTCATAGGGGTGAAGAAGTGGGATTGAACTAGTGAAATGTGGAGAACGAATCACATAGCATCAATCATCACTTCCGGTGCTTGCACCCGGTAACCAGGACTTCCCAGGAGGTCACCCATCCCAGAACTCCTCTGGCTCAAGCTCGCTTAACTGTGGAGTTTTTCCACAATCAAGCCCACTTAGCTTGCTACCCATTTGCAAAACCTTAGCAAGTATTGTGCCTCATGAACCATTCAAGTTAGAGATCCCTTGACTCTTTTTGAATTTAAGTATGGGGGATTACGCAGTGCATTATATTAGTTTTATCATTTTTGGGATTCAACTGCGTTAAGTAAGTCATTCAAACGTATGACCATTTCAAAAATGAATTTGAGATAATCAAGCAATAGAAATTTTAGTTAGATGAAAGTCTGTAATGTTGAGGGAAATTTGGGAGGAAATTAATAAAGTTATTGATTTTAAGTATGGGGGATTACGCAGTGCATTATATTAGTTTTATCATTTTTTGGGATTCAACTGCGTTAAGTAAGTCATTCAGTTACGACTACCTCTCATGGAAATGGTCATACGTTTGAATGACTTACTTAACGCAGTTGAATCCCAAAAATGATAAAACTAATATAATGCACTGCGTAATCCCCCATACTTAAAATGAATAACTTTATTAATTTCCTCCCAAATTTCCCTCAACATTACAGACTTTCATCTAACTAAAATTTCTATTGCTTGATTATCTCAAATTCAATGCCAACTTTCTCATTCCTGTCAAGCGAATTTTCAACAAATTGGTCTTATATTCTCATTTTCCTTCACATTGATTGTAATGACACAAAACATTAAGAAAATGGTATCTAACAGGTTCGATTTTGCTGATTTTCAAAACCAGTCATTAATTTGGTCACAGTTCCCAAACTAGGAGCTTCCAACAACTTTCTTGTTCCTGTCAAACAACAACAAATTGAGCTAATTTTCAACAAATTGGCACCATATTCTCATTTTCCTTCATATTGATCATAAGGACACAAAACATTAAGGAAGTGCATCTAACATGCTTGACTTCATTGATTTTCAAAACCAGTCATAACTATGGTCACAGGTTCCCAAACCGGAAGCTTCTAGCCTGCACATACTCTGATTTTTCATATATTATTCAGAACAAATCCCAAACTTTCGTGATTTAGGTTCAAATTGATCCCAACTTTACTTAATAATTTTCTTAGTTGCCCCTACATGTGATGAATTTTCACATATTCATCATGTTGTATCATATAGATCTTGGCTTTGCTGATTTTGTTTCTATCAAACTGCTCATAATTTTGTCTGAATGTCTCCGCAATCCCCTGTACTTTATCTATGCATGACTCTGCCTATAAGTACTTGACACAAAAGGATTTGTCGCAGTAACCATGTGCAATGGCACCATACAAAAAGTATTTTTACACTACCCTTATCTGAGAACTGAAACTCACCGTGATTATTCCTATAATGATGCACAAGAACTCCAAACTGCTAAGTACACAATGATCAAATTTCTACCATCGAAAATAGTTTCCGGCTTTTCACAATTTTTAACTAGATAGGCATGACCTCCAATTATTATTGAGTGAGAAGACTCTGCCTCTCCATGATATTATTTTTTATTGCTTCTGATGAGCACCCCAGATCTCTCCAAAGTTATAACAAAATTGAGTACATCGTACTTGGATGAAATTAAAATTGATAAATTTATTACAAATCGAATACAAATTTGTTAATCCATTGACAAATGAACCCTATAATTGATTATTTATTTAAAGGATAATTTTTATTTTTTCTTCCTGAATACCCCCGAGTTAGTCCGCCTGAGCAAAATGCATTGTAACCTGGTCGATCCCATTCATAATCCACTTAGCCCTACTCGATTTTTGCAACAGCCTTTTTTGTAACATATACTTCAGATAATTTGAAGAAAAATTGGCCCTATCTTCACAAGTTTATGCAAAATAAAGCCTAAACTTAAAAGATTTTCTGCTACATACACCTTCTTTAGATAATGACTTTTGGTAAAATCGGCCCTCTCTTCATAATTTTTGTAAAAACAATTCTTGAATGTAAATATTTTCTGTAGCGAACACCTTGTCTGCACTGATTTTAGTTAAAACCTACCCAATGATCCTATTTTTCCACAACATAGCTCCTAAATTTAAATATACTTTGTTACATGCAGCTCATCTTAGCTGATTTTAGGAAAAATGTGCCCTATCTTCATAATTTTCTACGAAGTAGTCCGCAAATGTAAAAACTTTCTGTATAATACAACTTGTCTAAATACTTTATGTACCATACACCTTCGCTGATATTAGGAAAAATCTTCCTTATCTTAATAATTTTCTGCCAAATGGCCACTCAAGTTAGAGATTTCTGGAAAACGCAGCTTATTTTAGCTGATTTCAGCCAATCACTTCATATCCCTGCGACTATGTTGAACAAGTCCCCTTGGTTGATTTATGGCCAAACAAACCCTACCTTAGACCAACCACTGCCATCATTTAGCTCAACTTCACCGACAGCTCAAAATACAGTCAAACCTGATCGATTATATACCTTTGTCAATTGTGGCTTAAACACACCAACCAAAACAATAAATATCCACATTATTCATAAATCAAATGTAGATATTTCAAGGTTTTGTCAAAATAGTCCCTGCTTTGGTGGAATCCACCCTAAATTGTCCGAAAAAACACAGCTAAACCAGAGATGCAGATTATAGACCCTAACAAAGCCAAAAACAAAGATGCGGGATCATTAGATGCTCACCTTTGTAAGATCTGTAAAAAGCGAATGCATATGTTTGCATAGGTACAAATCTCCAGATCAAGTTCGTCCAAAATCTGAATATGCCCACAATACGTATATATATTTTAGCCAAACCGACATGAAAAAAGTGGAACGCGATATCCGAGCATCCCTCTTATTGAGATCAAAAGAAGAGCTGAACTTTTCCCCGCGCTTTACATAAAGAGTTACAAATTGTTAATACGTATGGTTTTGTTATTAGAATTTGTGCACAATTTTGTAATGGAGAATTATTTATAAAATTAAAATAATATGGCTTTAGAGCTGGGGTTAACTCATTATAGAATTTTTTTATGACCATTTATTTTTATACTTCCTTTCATATGAATTTTAACGTTTATTTTTCTGAATTTTTTTTAAATATAATAAATTGAATTTTTTGATAAATGTTTTTTTTTGTCAATTAGAGCAAGTGGGTTTGTGAAATTAATTGTTTCAATAGGTGATTTACTCTGGACAAACTCACCCAACACTTTCATAAGGCCCCAACCACAAGAAACCCAATTATGTGAAGGCATAAATATACTATAAATATATTGCCTTTTGATAGATGCTTCCGGTCAACATGAACAAGTGGGTTTTTGAAAGCAATGTTTGTAGTATACTTAGAGGGGATAATATGGAGTACAAAGGGAGGTACCCAATGGAATAATAATAGAATGAGGAATAGTAATAAATAAGGTGGTTAACTCGTATCATGTAAGGGACCACAAGTAGTTAACAATAATGTAATAAGCTCATGGTATTAGATAGATGGTATTGAGGGAACCATGGTAATGACCCATGGTATTGTATGTGTGAGGCCTATATAGAAGTTAGAGACTCCACATTGAGAGAGGTGAAGGATTAATGTATGAACAGTCATATGGCTTGTGGAGTGTTCTCCTTCCTTAAGGAGTGAATGTATGGTGTTGCCCTACCTTAAGGGTTTGATCAATAAAGAGAAACATTTCTATATTCAGATCTTCTTATTCTTGGGTTTATCTCTATTATCTTATATTTTCAGTTTAAATCTATAACAAGTGGTATCAGAGCACTTTCTTGGGAAAAGTGGTGATTTCTTTTTTTGCAGGAATTTTTTGGGCAGTGAGTTTGCAGATCAGACCTCTACGTTCTAGTGAAAAATCTGCAAAATCTAATTGCAAATCTGGATTTTTTGTGAAAAAATACCCAAGTTCAAAAAAAAATCGGCCGAATCGGAGTCGAGATGAGGGAGATATCGCTGATTTAAAATCAGCTCTTTTTTCAGATATTTTTTGTGATGGCGGGACAGTTGCAGTGTGGATCTAAAATTCCAGTGCCTAGATCTATATGCTTACCACATGGGAAGATGCAGAATGGTTGTTCCATTTCCGAAAATAGGTCATAATAGGGATTCTGAGCAATATTGACGAAATTGTGGCCATTTCAAATTTTCGCCAAATTCTTTTGTGATGGCAGGCCTAGATCAGAATTTGAGGGACTTGTATAAATTTGATGGCTCTCATCCAACCACATGGCTAGCACAAATGGAGAAATATTTCACATTGAATCACATCATAGATAATGCGACTCAGCTCAGTGTGGGAATCATGTACTTGGACCACGAAAGATGGCAATGGTGGAAGTGTCATCAAAAATGCCATCCAAGGACAACTACTTGGCAGATGTTCGCAAAATCTATTTGTGACCACTTTGACCATAAATCTAATTTTGTGGGTCCTCTTACTAAATTCACACAGACAGGCACACAACCTAGCAAAGATTTTATTTTTACAAGAAAGAAGGAAACCAAGAATCCTAAAGGGTTATTTTCTCCTAGGATCTCCTTATTGCAGGTTCATTGATTGATTCAGAATGAAAAGATCATTGTGTCTATAAATCCTAGTTGCAAGAAAAATCTCATAAATGTCAATTTGGCAAAAAAATTACAAGTGCGAGTAAAACACATTGAAAACACACAGGTTAATGATGAAGATGTGCAAGTTTATAAAGTGAAGCATTTCTATCGATTTCTATCTATTCAAATCTTGTTATTTCTAGGTTTATTTGCATTGTCTTATATTTTCGGATCAGATCTATAACAAGTGGTTTTAGATCTATAACAAGTGGGTCAGATCTATAACAATCTTTTGGCTAAGTTACTGGAACAGGGTTATCTACTCTACCAAATTCATCTACGACTTTTATTTGGCCCCTGTGAGAATCTAATGTATCATCTCGAGTTACTTACATAAAGGACACAAACTCGTAGGAAAACTTGAGAGTACCCAATAATCTATTTAAGCTTCTTTATCACATTTGCTGCAACAGTTATGGGTAAAGACCATAATATTTCCCCAAAACAATTGAAGTGACATAAAATATTTAGGATTTTCCTTGTCTACTCGTAGTGCAAGACAAAGCTATCGATGGAAGCTCTCTTAATTTAATAGGCCCTTTATATACTACAAAACTGAAGAGCTAGATTATGAGATTCACCCAAGTACCCAGTTGCAACTTGACTAACCACAAAATGGGATACTTAAGATGTTGAAACTAGATGCCTTGGGAGATGTGAAGATATTTAGAAATCCCGACTTTATCCTCCTTTAGTACTAAGGTGCTTGAGTGGTTGTGTTTAAAAAGCATCATGAATAAACATAGTGTCTACCATTCAGGAATAATAGATCTTTGCCTTTTAGAAAAACTTGTTGAATTTGAAGCGAACTCAACATAATGTCCACCATTAAGGACTACCAAATGGTTGCCTAGTAGAAAAACATGTTGAGTTTAAAGAACACTCACAATTGAAACTTAGCTCAGCTCAAAAGAATGAGATATTTTGACTTGAGGGAATTCAAACTCATTTCCCATTAATCTGACTTGAGGGAAATGACTTGGACTAGAAAATACTCATGGGTCAGACTTTGACCTGCTTGCTTGTATAGGTCAAGTTTTTCACAAATTGGCTAATTTGATTCCTGAACCACTCCACTATGGAAAAACATTTAAATAAAGAAAAATCATCCTTCTGAAATTCTTTTCAGGTTTTGTTGCCAACTATCCTCTTAGTGTTTGCCAAGTCCATGTCAAATTCTCACACTTAGGCCTTGCCAAGTTTTGGTTGAATAAAGATAATTGAGGACGAGTTTAGAAATGTAAAGTTGCCAATGCATTTCCATTTTTTCAAAAAATGCTTCAAGTGGACACAAGCAAGCAACAACTTTCAATATTGAATATTAAATAAGCAAATACCCTCACAAACTTAGGCTATGTAGCCATTATAAGGGAAATTTATCCAATCAAAATCACCCAAAAATTGCACCTAACCCAAGGGCATTCAACAACCCACTTGTACAAGGATGACAACACATGAGGGGCAAACATGCCCCCATCAAGGGTGAATATATACTTGGGAATTGGAATATTGTTGAGAAAAACAACACCCTCTCTTTTCCTACCAACCATGCCCTGGAGGTTTATAGAATAACTACAACATGCTACTAATCCATTCTCTTTGTCAGCCTTATTCAAATAGAAAAGTGTCATCATTGGGTGTATAAAGATGTTCTGTAATTCATTACCCTTGCTAGTATTATTCAATAGCAATATTCTTCAATAGAATACTTCCATTGTTAGGTATAGATGGATGGTCATATAGTCTCTCAGAGTATAAACATTATAAGAGCAGATGGTGTGCAACCATTAGTGGCTACACTTGCCTTTTTAATTTGATTGACGTTCCAGTTTTTTTATCAGAGTCGATTGATTAAGGTGTATTACAATATTTGCAGTCAATTGGGTGAAGTTACTATAAGAGTTCAGCCAAAATAGGTTCTTTTAGTAAATGTGTAGCTTGTCTTGAGATTTTGACACAAGAGGATTTTTAAAGAAAAAGTTGGCAAGGGTTGGGACAATGTGTTTTATGTCGATAATCCAAGAAAAATATTATATATTTGCTTATAAACTACCCATATACGAGGATTTTTTTGTCACGGTTGGGTGCTTTAACATGTTGTAAAAATATATAGCAAAGAGAGATTATTGAAGATTTTCTAAAGTTTTTGTATGATATTAAAGAGTTAAATCCCTTTAGGAGACCACCATTCAGTGTTCCTTGGGGCATTTGACTATACTTTAATTCTAGTGTCTCGTGTATATAGAAAAGCTAGTAAATGTTATATTAAGAAAAGGAGGGTTATTATGATTAGTTTCAACTCAACACAAATGTAAACCCACTTTGAACGCACCAAAGGGGATCTGAAAGTAGCATCGAGTGCTCTTGTGCATATGTGGTTAAACAAAAAGGCCCCCTTTCATTTCATGAAGTGTTCCTAGTACAAATCCATGTTAGAGTCAAGGCCCTCAAAAGATGAAGTCTACGTACATTGAATGTATTGTCTATAAATAACCTCTCTAACAACCTCACACAAACATACAATGATGTCATTTACATTTGAGGTGTAAAACACTTGAATTGTGTTACAACTTTAATTGCTCCCCCACAAAAATGTGTCATGCTTCTTTGTGATGATGCTTCAACCCTATTGGAGAACAACCTCACAGTGTAAAAGGAATTTCAACATGATGTAACTTTAATAGTGCCCCATATTCACCCCCTAGCTCACCAGTCATGGCTAATTTAAGGTTATTTCAAGCATTGATGTAGATAATATCATTTTATTTTCTCTTATGTATATTATTCTATATTGACACAATTGAGTTTAGAGGTTAAGGACTTAAGATTTAGGGGATTTAGGTGTTCGTGGTTAAGGGGTTAGCAGTTAAGGTGTTTAGGTGGTGAAAGGTTAGGGGTTTAAAGGGTCACAAGTTAAGACGATAAGGAGTTATGGATTAGGAGTTCGTTAATGGATTATAGGTTAGGGGTTAGTGTCTTAAGATTTAATGAGTCAAGGGGTTTATGGGTTATGAATTGCGAGTGTAGGGGTTGAGGGATTATGGATTGGGGGTTAAGGGGATAGGGAATTTGGTGGTTATGGGTTAAGGGCTTATGTTGTTTTATAATTGGACTCCTAATCCCCTTATCACCATATAGAGGGTCCATTATCAATTGCTCTTGCTACCTTCCCTCTAGGTCCCCTAGACCCTATGAAATTAAGTCTTAAGCCCCCTTCTCATTCTCTAAGGCTAGGATTACAAATCTTAGTAAACCATGCTTTTACCTCTGATTTCTAGCATCCATGCTATCCTTGTGTCCCCTTGCATCGTTCAGTACACCATAACATACCCCCCCACAACCTTTTTTGCCATGCTATTCCACTTTCCCTAATGTTATGAACCCCCAAATTTGATCCCAATGCCCCTACAACTACACCCCTAGGCCCCCTTCGCTAAGGGATTAAACACATTAGGGGTTATGGGTTGTCATAAGGGAGCCCCTAATCCCCTTATCACAACTAGAAATAGGCTCATGAACACCATCAATATCTATTGGAGGTGTTGTGATGAAAGAAATAATGAATACAAAAGTTGTCATCAATAGGATAGGGATCATCAAGATGTTAAACCATCTAATGTAAATATGGTTTTCAATGCTAGAGATCTAGTCACATAAAATACCACATAAATTTGTGCTTTGGGACAACCCTAGGATTCAATAATTAATCCAAACTGAGAGGATTCATCGCTGAGGTGTGCTAAGGAGGGAGTGACAAGGTATGGTATGCAGTGCCAAGGCATGCTAGAGTGCTAGGGAAGCATACTAAGATGTGCCAAGTGCCAAGGTGTGCCAATGCGTGCTAAGGAGTCTTAGGGAGTGCTAGGGAAATTAGGGAAAACACAGTCAAAATGCATGGAAATGAATGAATAAGAGTGTGTGATAGGGAGTGTTAGCGAGTTCCAAGTGTGATAAGGAGAGAGTGACATGGTATGCTAGGTTGCGCTAAGTCATGCTAGATTGCTAGGGTCACATGCAACCAAGATGTGCCAGGTGTCAGGGTGTATCAACATGTGCTAGGAAGTGTGAGGGAAACACAACAGAGCACTAGGTCAAATGAATGCATGCAAATGAACAAATAGTTTGTGACAGGAAGTGTTAGTGAGATACAAGTGTGTTGAGGGAGTAACAAGGTATGGTAGGTAGTGCTAAGGCATGCTAGAGCCAAGGCAACATGACAAGATGTGCCAGGTGCTTGGGTGTGCCAATGCATGCCAGAGAGTGTTATGGAGTGCCAAGGAAACAAAAGGGATCACTAATTTCAAATTCATGGAAATGAAAGAATAAAAGTGTGACAAGGAGTGTTAGTGAGTTCTAGGTGTGGTAAGGAGGGAGTGGCAAGATATGTTAGGTAGTTCCAAAGGAAACATGCTAAGATGTGTTAGTTTCCAGGGTGTGCCAGTGCGTGCTAGAAAATGTTAGGTAGTGCCACATACACATAAGGGAGGACTAGTTCGAAATGCATGGAAATGAAGAGATAAGAGTGTGTGATAGGAGTGTTAACGAGTTCCAAGTGTTCTAAGGAGGGAGTGACAATATTATATGCTAGGCAACGCCAAGGCATGCTAGAGTGCCAGGGCATGTCAAGGAGTGTTAGGGTGTGCTAGAGAGTGAAAATCATGCCAAGAAATGTAGGGGATGCTAACGTGCACCACATAGGGCTCAGGGATTGTTAGACGTGCCAAGTGCTATGGCATGTCAAGATGTAAACTGTGTTGCTTAGTTCTTTTATGGCCATGGTTGGATGTGAGCCTTGACTTGGTAACTTGTTAAGTGGGATGAGTTGAGATTGGACACGAGTGGCCTAATATGTGTTATAGGCAGTTTTTAGGTGAACATGAGATGGTATAGTTGTAGTAATTATAACTTGGTTAAGTTGTTGTAGTTGAGGTAGGAATTGGTTGGGTTCAAAAGTCTAAAAAAAGTAAGGGTAGTTGTGAGGGCATGATAGCTAAGGAGTTCCACGGCATGCCAAGGAATGAAAAGGTGTGCTAACACATGGAAAACAACGCCAATGGATGTTGAGGAGTGTTAGGGAGTGTTAGGGGAACACAAGGGAGAACTAGATCAAAATGCTTGGAAATGAACGAATAAGAGTGTGTGCTAAGGAGTGCCAGTGAATTCCAGGTCTCCCAAGGATGAAGTGTTTTAGGAGAAGTTCAAAATAGGACTTGCAGGAGGCAATCCTATGTTTGTGATAAGGTGTGGACAAAGCAATTTTAGAGAAAGGGAGACTTTGGGTTGGGCACAATATTGCCTTTCTAATGAATTTGCTGGGTTCCCAAGTTGCAAAAAAAGTAAGGCTATATATGAGGGCATGGCAACTAGCAAGTGCCAAGGTGTTCTAGGGAATGTATGGTTCCCAAGTCAAGGAAAATTGTAATGTTAGCTGTGAGGGCATGACTGCCAAGGTGTGTTAGGGAATGCTAGGGCATGCTAACATGTGCCAGATAGTACGAAGGCATGTCAAACAAGCTAAGATGTGCCAAGTGTTAAGGCATGCCAAGATGTGCAAGGGTGTGAAAATGCATGTCAAGGACTGTCAAGGCAAAAAAAGGGAGTAACAAGTTAAACTAAAATGAAATGAACGCATAATAGGGTTAATAGGTCATCAATTTACCTTTTCCATGAGGGGCATGCTAGGCACACCAACACTAGGTTCCAGTGGGTGCCATGCCAAGTGTCAGTGCATTCTCAGTGCCAAATCTTCCTCCTTTGCTTCTCATCTACTTTCCAATAATTGATCTCAAATAAATTTAATATTAAGCCATGCCAAATCATACCAAATCATCCCAATGCATGTCAAACATGCTAAGACTTTCCAAGTGCCAACACGTGCCAAGTGCCAATGTGTGTCAAGGAGTGTGATGCATGCTATGAAGTGGCAGAGCATGTCGAAGAGTGCTAGGGTGTGCTAGAGAGTGCCAATGCATGCAAAGGAGTGTTAGGGAGTACTAGGACAACACAAGGGAGCACTAGGTCAAAATGCATGGAAGTGAATGAATATGAGGGTGTGTCATCGAGTCTCAATGATTGCTAGCTGTCATGCCAAGGAGGGAGTAACAAGATATGCTAAGCACTGGTAAGGCATGCTACGAAATGTCAAGTCATGTTAAGAAGTGCTAGAGTGTTCTAAGTAGTTCTAGGGTGTGCTAACATGTGACAAATAGTGCTAAGACGTGCCAGGTGCTAAGACATGCTAGGTCGATGTGCAAGGTGCAGAGTATGCCAATATGCATCAAGGAGTTTCAAGGCAATAAAAAGAATAACCAAGCTAAAATGCATGGAAATGAACACATAAGATGGTTAATAAGTCAAGACTTTATCTTTTTCAAAAGGGGAATGCTAAGCACACTAATAATATGCTCCAATACATGCCAAGTGCCAATGTGTGCCAAGTGCTAATATATTCCAATGGAATACTATGCCAAGGTGTTCTAGGGCATGTTAAGGACTACAAGGCATGCCAACACATGCTAGGGTAGTGATATGTTATGCTAGGGCATGCCAACATGTGCTTAGGCATCCTACTCATGACAAGATGTTTTGGGTACAAATATGTTCTAGGTACAAAGATGTTCCAAGACATGTGAGGTGCCAAGGAATGTTAGTGTGTCCCAAAGCATGTTAAGGTGTGCCATGAGTGTTGAGGAGTGCTAGGTCTCTTTCATTAATAGAATTGAGAGAGCTTAATTATGTATTAAATAATATAGTTCCCACGCACATTGGTGGAACTTTGTCTAAAGGGAATTTGTTAAATAATAAACCTAATAGAGATGAATCATGTGTTGACTAACAGGAAAACTATGTTCTTATGACTTGAAGGAAATGATACACACTAATTACTTCTTAACTAATTAACTGACTCTAACCACTATGGATTTCGACACATAATGAAAGGGACTCCAGAACAATGGTCTTAAATCATTATCTTTTGACAAAAAATATAGTAACATGTACATAGCATCATGAAAAACTCATTGGAATGATCAATGATGATGAACATTTTTTGACTGTCACCAAAAGTAACCAAAAATATCATTGGTGAGGGTCAATAAAAGATCATCACTAGAAGTGTCACCAAAAAGAGAATTGGTGATGGTCCTTTAACGACCCTCACCAAAAGTGTCACCAAAGAGAGAATTAGTGACGGGTCTTTAACGACCCTCACCAAAAGTGTCATTGAAAATGGCTTTGGTGACAAACCTTAAAGGACCATCACTATATACACTTACAACAATGTTTTTTAAAGGATTGTCACCATATGCGACATTGGTGATAGACCTTAAAGGTCTGTCACAGACATGACTCTCACCAATGACCTTTTTTCTTGTAGTGCGGGGTTAAAACCGACACGCTCTCACCAAGGGGGAGAACAAAAATTGGGAGATTTCATGAAATTTTGCACGAATCATGGTATTATTCAATAGTTGATAGTACCTCACACTCCGTAGCAAAATGGAGTTGTAGAACGCAAGAACAAAACCCTTGTGGAGTGCACATGAAGTATACTTCAAGGTAAATTCCAATGTAATGGTTTTTGGGTTGAAGCCATTAACACTGCAATGTACTTGAAAATTAGGAATCCAACTAAATGTCTCAATTTTAAAACTCCTTTTGAAGAACTTTATGGATATAAGCCTGCAATGAATCATTTAAAGGTTTTTGGGTCAAAAGGATTTGGCGAGATTCCCAAGGATCATAGGAAAAATTTAGATCCTAATGCCACAAAATGCATCTTTTTAGGATACTTCACTGAGTTTAAAGCTTATAAATTGTTTAATCCTTTGACTCAAAAAGTTTTTATGAGTTGAGACGTGTTATTTCATGAGTAGAATGAGGAAGGAAATAAGGAGAATACCCTTGAACAGTGGCACATTTCATTGTTGATGGAAAAAAGCAGTGAGAACATGCAGCAAGAGCAACAACAACAATATCAGGAGAGAGGGGATGAAGCAGGTGATGTAATTAGTAAGTCGAGCCCGCTAAGGTGTGAAGAAGACAGATTTGAGATGAGTCCCTTACCAAGAAGCTTAGGTAGGAAAACTAAGCTACCAACTAGATTGAAAGACTATGCTTTAATGTCAAAGATTATAGATGTTACAGAACCCACAAATTATAAAGAAGCTAGTGAATCTCATGAGTGGATGACTGCAATGAATGAGGAATTTCAATCTATTATCAGAAATAGTACTTGGGAACTAGTTGAATTTCCTGAAGGAAATATACCCATAGGTTGTGTTGAAGCCCCGAAAATCGGGTCGACAACAAGGGGGATACCCACCCGGTTCGGACCTTGGTTGGCAGCTCCTTATCCGTTTGGTATAGCGGGTCCGACTGGGGATAATGGGACCAGTTTCACAATCTAAGGGTGTGTGTGTGTGTGTAGAGTTGAATGTTGCTAATCTAAGAGTATTTAAAGCTAATTTAATTCAGATTCTTAAACTAACTCTATGCTATTGTAATCTAATGAGAAACAACACATATGATCTATGCTAACCCGGGGTGTATTTCTTCTATTATGCGATCTAAAGAGATTTCAAACAATAACTGGTAATAAAGATCATTCATCTATTATAAGAATATAAATCAATTAAGATAAACCACTTTGCATAAGAAGTTAGGCAAAACAATTGTGAACATCATATCGCATAATAAGTTATTCATATATCAGACATAAATAAATGACTCCACCGTACAGAAGTGCCAAATGGTAACTCATACATTCATGCAATAACATATAAACAACTGAAAACTGTAAATCACTTTAAGAATATAAGCAGAAATGGCGAAGAGATAAAAGTACCATTTATGACTAATCCTACCCATAAACTTCAAGCAAAAACGATTTATCTCTACTTGTTCTAACATCTACTAAGAGTACAAAAGCGCAACATCAGTAGCAGACATCAAATGCAAACATTAATAAATCTCGATCCATCCATTCATCAAAACCTCCTATGAGGGTGTAGAAGTGCATGTTCTGAGGACAAGTTTTTGACAAATTTCTGGACCCTTCTCTAAATGCCTGAGAAGGGTTTAAATACTGCTAACTAATTAACTTAATTACATAAATTTAGGATACGGTTTTAAATGACCGCCCTTTTGATAAAGCAAAACTATTTCTAAAAATTGAATCTAATTCTAAACTATTTCTGTATTTGCTCCTTAGTGCTGCAAGTATGCAACATTCGACTGGGAAGAGTCGGTTGGTCGCCTTCCGCTTTCGTTTGAGCTATAAAAATAGAAATAACAAGCGCTGGCACCACTTTCTGGTAAACTAGAAGATATTTTCGAGAATCTTCGTCTGGCTGGGCGCATTCATTGCGTGTATACTTGGTAATGACTTAAATTTCTCTCAAACTGATTCTGCTTTTGCTATTTTGGTTTTCGGCCTTGCGAATGACTGAACAAGTTAGGGACTTTACTCTCTGAATAATTTTCTGCATCGAAAACTGCCTCCGTTCTTTGTTTCGGGCTTTTCTGGTGCGTAAGCTTCAGGGTTTTTTGTAAACATGCTGCTTTTGTGCGCCTTTCACTCTGAGCTTTAGATGGCCTATTGACATCAGCATCTGTTGAGTGATACTCTGGAATCTGTGGTCCTGTCGCATGCGGCATCCGTTTCTGAAGGGATCTCTTCTCTGTTCCTCGAGCATTGACGCTTTCCCCTTTTCCTTAGATGTTTCCTGCACATTGCTTCATGTTATTTCCTGTCTTACAGTTTATGCAAAGGAAAAGAGTAATGATAATAAAGATTGACATGAAAGCTTTAAGCTCTTATGAATGCATAATCATGACACTCATAGCGAACTGACTCTTCGAAAAACACAAAACTGTCCTTTCTGAATACTTTGGCGTACAATCATTAATATCTTTTAAGGCGCGCACTCAATTTTGGTTAATGGACAGCTTTCCTTGAATACTGCGCCGAGGAAAATTCGCGATGGGTGATTTCTGCGACTCGCATCGCAGCATCGTAGATCGCAGATCACAGATCGCATTTAGTCATTCAATCATTATGTGCTGCTTACGCGATGTTGCGATATGCGACGTTTGCATATCGGCCGTCAGAGATTTCTTAAGTTTTTTCATTTAAGAGCGCTTCATAATGAATGCGATGCGATGAATCTCGCGTCGCTTCTTCGCAGTTTATTATGCTCATAAAAAAAGGTTTCATTCTTTTCTCGCGATGCGATAAAGTTTTAAGGAGTTGAATACACAAATTTTCATAAAATGTTTGTTTGGATTTTCTATTAAGGGTCCCCATTTGCTTGGTGTTATTGCTAATATCAAATAAAGAGGAGGGTTGTTGGTGGCCACAATAATGGCGATTCACTGGGAAGAACTAGTTATCTTTGCTTTTCTATTGAATTTTAACTTCCGAAGCAGAAAAATTTTCATAAGTCTAAATTGTGTTATGGACAGATAGAGTACATTATGCCTTATCCTATCAATGATATTTTGTTTCGACCTTTTTCTATTCCAATCGTTTGCTTCCTTAGGCTTAGTCCTTGTATTTACATCAGCCATTACTTGGTCTTTTATAGATAGAATAAGGTCTTCTCTGTGTGCTGGCTTTTTAAAATATGCTCATTTGTCGTAGATAGAGCCTCTGCTTCCAGCAGGCGTCCATAGCCTCGACAGGGTTACCTGCTACCCAACAATGATCCTTTATCCCGCTTAAGGCTATTTACAACATTTAAGAGAAAAACCCATTTTGACACTTTTTCCTTTTTTATTCTCTAAAGAACAATGTCTTGGTTTGGTAGCCAAATTATGACACAGTCATTCACTTGATTTACACTTTTGCTGAACAAGCTGGCTCGTGATGAGACCCCTTGTCTTTTGATTGCAATAATCTTGAGTTGTTGCCCTATTTTGGTGGACAATATTGGCAAAGTCAGCAAGTTATAATATTTGTGATCATGATAAGTCGGCTCATGATGAGACCTCTTATTCTTTGAGATATAGTGTTTTCTCGGATTGTTCCTCTGAATGCTGCGATTTTCTTTAGCAGGGAGGAAACCATTGTTTTTCCTTAAGGAAGCTCTGGACGACAATAATAGAGTTTGAAAACAGCAGTTTTACAGAGAATATTTATTTTATTATTGATACCTTTCATTGTGCTGATATAAAACAATTTTTTGCCAAAGGTTGCTTTGATCAAAATTTTTTGAAGTTGAAACTAGTATCATATCTAGGCTAAAGTTAACTCTATCCGTCAATAATAAAGATCAGATTTTTCGAAAAAATTTACTATTTGTACAAGCGAAAAAAAATCAAAATCTAACAGAGAATTGGTGTCTTTTTTCGTGAACCCCTGTAGTAACCATCTACAACTGGTTTTATTTATAAGAAGGAAGAAAAACAAAAAACTAAAAACTAAAACTATCCTACAAAATAGAAGAGTAATCTTCTATGGAAAATATATTTTAAGGATCTGTCCATTAACAGGCAAAGAATCCTTTCTACCTGCTAAATCTTGCAACACAAACGTTGATGGGCCTATGACTTCTACAATCTGAAAAGGACCAAGCCACATTTTCTGAAATTTTGTATGTTTGCCCTTTTCTTCATGAGCCTTATCCCATTTCAAAACTAGATCTCCCATCTGAAAAAAAATTTCTGGTCATTATGCTTGAATCAAAAGAGGATTTTATTAGCACTCGGTGATGAGCATGGGTTTTCTTAGCTTGTTCTCGTCGTTCTTCTAATTTAATTATTTCCATTTGTCTTAATTGTAAGGAGGAAGTAGATACTTCATCGATGTATTGTACTAAAGACAAGGAGGGGATCATTAAGTGAGTTGGAAGAACCACTTCCTTCCCATAAACTAAATTAAAGGGAGAGGTGTCGATTGAAGCTTTCTTCGTTATTCTATCTACCCATAAAGCATTTACCAAAGTTTTGTGCCAATTCTTTTGGTTCTGGTCAACTGTTCTTTTAATAATCATGATTAGATTTTTATTTGTTGACTCAGCTAATCCATTTCCTTGCAGATAGTAGTTGGCCGAATATTTCAGTTTGAACCCTCTTTTAAGTGCAAACTCAGTCATTGCATTCCCAGAAAAGTACGAGGTATTATCAAACATCAAAGCCGTCGGCAATCCAAACCTAGTGATTATAAATTGATCTATGAATTCAATGATGTTTTCAGAATTAGCTGTCTTGAGAGGAACTTCTTCTATCCATTTAGTAAAATAATCTGTTACCGTGAGGATGTACCTATGCTGCTTAGAAGAGTGAGGAACGATCTCACCTATTATGTCCAAGCCCCACTGACTGAATGGTTACTCGATGTTTACCGGCTGTAATGGCATGGACGGCTTCTTTTGTCTCCCTGCAGTAGTTTGGCAGACTTCGCATTTCCTCACGTAACTGTGTGAGTCTTTGAACAATGTGGGCCAATAATATCCTGCACGTAAGATCTTATGTGCAGTAGCATCTCCAGCATAGTGTCTGCCTGCGGGTCCATCGTGGAGTTCCTGCAAAACCTTTTCGGCTTTAGTTTTCTCAAGACACCTAAGAAGCACAGAATCGTAATTCCTTTTAAACAGAACATCATTTATGAGCTGATATTGTTTAGCTTTCAATCTTAGAGCTCTTTTCTTGGTGTGATCCAGGTATGCTGGAGCATACCCGTTCTTAAGATAATAAATGGTGTCAGCATATAATGATTCTGTATCGTTTAGGCTTACCTCATACGTTTGTACCTCTTCAGATGAATTTTCAGGAATTTGCGATGCTCCAGCCAACATTTTGCAGAAGCCTTGACCTCTCACAATGCTTGTTGATTTGATCTCAAGGTTGTATTCTTGTAAAGCAGTGATCTAATTTGCTCTTTTTTCACCCACATCCTTCTGTATTAGAAGATTTCTTACCGCTGGAAACGGTACTATGACCTTGGTATGGGTTTTAAGTAAAAAAGGTCTGAAATATTTGACCGCTTTGAAAACAGCATATGCCTGTTTCTCCACGTCTGAATAGTTGAGTTCAGCACCTTGTAGATTCGAGCTAAAAAATGCAATTGGAGCTTTCGCTTTCTCTTGATTTGCTTGAGTTAGAATTGCAGCATATGATTTCTCTAAGGCGAATGTGTATAAGATAAAAGATTCTGAAAAATTCGGGGTCGCTAAAGATGGAGCATTAATGATAGCTTGTTTGATCAGGTTGAATGCTTCATGCTCATCTTGACCCCATTTGAAATTTGAATTCTTTTTGATCATGGTTTGCAAAGGAGAAACAATTCGTGAAAAATCTAGGACAAATCTTTTCACAAAATTGATTTGACCAAGAAAAGATTGCATGGCCTTTTTATTATGAGGTAGGGATATTTCAGAAATTTCTTTGATTCTATCAGGCTCAATGTGAATACCAGATTTTGACACTATGAATCCTAGAAATTTTCCTTCACTTAATGCGAAAAATGATTTCTTTGGGTCAAGTGAAATCCCATACGTTAAACATCGTTGAAAGATTTGTTTCACGTCTTTGAGATGGTCGCTTCGCTTCTTGGAGTACACTGTTATATCATCCAAATAAATTACTACAGACTTATTGACTAAACCCTTGAATGCAATGTCCATGGCTCTCTGAAATGTAGCGCCAGCATTAATCAAACCAAATAGCATCTTTCGATATGTGTATGTGCCCCATTTAGTTCTAAATGTGGTTTTCAACTGATCATCGAGACGTACCAGCACTTGATTATATCCTGAAAATCCATCCGAGAAAGTCATCAGTTCTGAGCCTGCTACTGCCTATAGTATTTGTTCCATAGGTGGAAGAGGAAAATTGTCTTTCTCATAGGCTTTGTTTAGATTCTGAAAATCGATACAGATTCTAATATCTTCGTTTTTCTTTCTAACGGGTACCATATTGGAGACCCATTTGGAATGTCTGACGGGGAAAATTATTCTGGCTTTTAATAACTTATTTAGCTCAGTTTTTATCTTATTTTCTAAATTGGGGTGGATCTTTCTCAGTTTCTGTTGGACAGGTTTTTCGTTATTGATCATAGGAATAGTACGTTGAATGATAGAAGTGTCGTATGTCTTCAGTTCATCATAATTCCAGGCAAAAACATTTTTATATTGTCTCAAAAGACGAATATACACTAGTTTTTCTTCAGGGACTAGGCCGAGGCCTAGGTTAACGTGTTGTGGTTTATCATCGGTTCCTAGGTTTACTAATTCGTAGTTCAGAGTTGGATTGTAGAGATTTGAATTGGTATACGTTTTAAACCGATTTTTTAAAATATTATAAGTCTTCTAACTTAACCATCGATTTAGGTATAGCATTATCAGTGCTATTTTGTTGTATTTGTCGATCGTGATGGTCTTTGTCAATTATTTGATTGGAGTAGGATCCTTCAGAAGTGAGGAAATTTACAATATCGGGATCGTCATTGAATACTCTCCAATTTGTAATGTTGTCAGGGATGGATGGTCTAAAGATTAATTCTATTGAGAATCTATCTGGACTAAAATCTTAGGAGGGAATAAGCTTAGAGGCTACGTTAGCCAAAAGGTCTGTGCTTGCATTTTGAAGTCTCGGGATTGAAGAAATATTAAATGCTATGAAATGTTCAGTCAGATCTTGTACTAAAGATTGATAGTGTTTTAAATGACCTGATAAGAAATGTATAGTGTTACGTACCTGTTTGAAAACAATCTCAGAGTCTTCGAAGACTTGAAGATACTTGACGTTCAACCCGATTACTTTGTATAGGCCTTGCACCAAGGCCTCGTTTTCTGCTGTATTGTTTGTGCAATCAAATTCGAGTCTGCATGTAAGCATGGTCTTATTTCCTTCTGGACTAATCAGAACACATCCTGCTCCTACTCCTTCCTTAGATTTAGAGCCATCAAAATATAATTTCCAAAACAAAGATGTATTTACAGGTTTATCTAAAAAATTAACACACTTTGAACTATTAGTTTGGGAAAAAATTTCGACTTGGGACAAAACTGAATTTTCTAAGTAGGGTGATGTGTGAGCATTGAAGTTGCCGAGAAAAGAATCTACCGAGTATTTTCCTATGATACTGCTGTTATATGCTACTGTTTCATTTTCTCCCTCTAATTCTGTTACTATGTACTTCTGGTGTAACTCTCGTTCAACTTTTATTTGATTTGGTTTACTGTTGCAGGGTAACCACATGTGCGACCAGTCGGTTTCGAAGTATCCATGGAGTTTTTCGGACCAATCTCTGCTAAGAATTAGGCCATAGAATTCTGGGATATCAGCCACTAGAATGTCAATAACCTGACATATCTTCAGGTTGGATGACAATCTTATGGTTACTTGATTAAGTTCACTAATCACTTCGACTTGAGATTGATCAAGTTGAACTATGCGCACTGTGGATTTTTGTGGTTGAACATTTAACTTGGAACATATTGATCTGGGTAAAATATTTGATGAAGCACCGGAATCTACCAAACAATTGTGCACATTTTTGTTGAAAATTTCATAAGTGAGAAGAAACGGGGGAGTGTGAGATCTTGATCTTCCTCCAATTAAAGCGATGTCGTTTGGATCAATCTTATTGATCGCGCTAGTTGGAGGTCCTCCCATGTTGTGGGAAGCTTGAGAGAGTACAGCGGTAGGCAAAGATGCAATAGGCACGGCATGTAATTCTTTCATCATTATCTTATGTTGATGTTTCAATTTGCTCAATTTGTAAAGGGTAATATTAGCCCTAGTGTTTTTCATGTCATCAATAATATTGTACTCCATTTCATCCAACACTATCAGTGTTTTTGATGGAGTTGTTTGATCTTCATGGATTGGGCTACATTGGGTCGCTTTAGTGGTCGTTTTCTTTGTGGCAACTTTACCTTTTGTTGCAAGACTTGCGCTCTTCTGCTTAGAGGTATTTTGGGGAGGACCAAGCTGATTTTTGCTTCGTGTGCTAACTGGAAATACTTCTTGATCTTCTTCTTGTGGGAGGATGAAATCCCACATTCCTTGTAATTCCACAACTTCTTCGTCATCAGTCTGCCTTTCAGTGGCACTTTCTTCTTCTTCTGCTTCCTCGGATTAAGCATTTGAAATGGCATTGGGTGGTTTTGCATCCGTTGAAGGACCTCTTTTAAAAGCTCTGTAGGGATTTTTTGAAGAAGTTTCTGCTACTTGTTTTTTTATGTCGACCATCTCATTAGACATGGTCTTTAAAACTTTCTGCAATCCTTCCAAATCGAAAGGGTCTTTTCCTTGTTTCTTTTTGGAGTCTTCTTTAAAGGTGACTTTTTTAGATTTGCGTTCCTCTATCGCGGATCTCTTTTCCAGGGCTATTACGCGTCTCTCTATGGCTATCGCCTCTGTCATTTTTTCAACTAAGGTTGTTTTATTTGCTCTATCCACGAAGATTGTTGTTTTTGATGGTAAAGCAGTAATATACCATTCACATTGTACTTCTTCGCTGGGTTGGGAAGCAGTGGGAATTTTGTTGAGAATTTTATTGAACTGTAAATTGAAATCTTTGATAGGATTTTTAGCTTCGGCTTTAAGATTGGATAGGTCATTGATTAACATTGTCGTTGATCTGTCATCACCAAACTTGTTAAGGGATTGATTCTGGAAGATATCCTAACTTGTGATAGACTCGGAGGGTAGTGAAAAGTACCATGACCCGGCTGTCCCTTGCAGTGTGTAGGGAAAAAGCCGAACAACAGTGTCTTCATTAGTAACTCCGTTGAGATCGATAGAAAGCATGAAATTTATTATGTGTTCTTCTTCTAGCATGCCTGCTTCTGGATTGAATTTGGGCAGCCATTTTTTAGGATGTGCCAGTATTTGACTCAAGGGCGCAGGCATTAAAACTGCCCCAGGGTTGTTCCATGGAGACTGGGCCATCGTTGAGCTGCTAGTAGAGGAAAGTGCAGAAGATGATCCCTGTGGCTAGGAAGATGAGGATACTATGATCGTAGATGATTGAAGAGGGGTTGTGGGAGTTCCGGTAGACGGATGGATGATGGTTTGGAATGGAGGTGTGGGTGGTTGACTTCACGGTGGGGTAGTTGAAATGGATGATGTAGACGAAAGAGTCTCACTGTCAGACTCTTCCAGTAATTTCCTCGCTCTTTTCCTGGTGGGAAGAGGCGACTCAGTTGGCTGAATGCCAAATTTTTCACTCTTTAACGTGGTTAGGGGTTGAGCAGGATTGTACTGCGAAGTCACACTGCTTTGAGATTTATCAGACCTCTGAAGAGAAATGAAAAATCCCTGAAGTTTGTGAACCAAAGATTTAACTTCAGGAGGTTCAATGGTAGATTGGTCTGAAATATTAGGATGTGTAGCAGCGGTTGATACTCGAGCGACTTCTGACTCTAGATTTAAACCTACTGGGGAAGTCGGGGGAGATGATGAGGGTGATTTACTCTCAGAATGGTATATAGATTTTGATTTAGGTGCCATTCATAGTTCAGGCCCTCCTTCTAGCGCCAAATATGTTGAAGCCCTGAAAATCAGGTCGACAACAAGGGGGATACCCGCCCGGTCCGGACCTTGGTTGGCAGCTCCTTATCCGTTTGGTATAGTGGGTCCAACTGGGAATAATGGGACCAGTTTCCCAATCTAAGGGTGTGTGTGTGTGCAGAATTGGATGGTGCTCATCTAAAAGTTCCTATCTAAACTACTTTAATCTAAATCTATGCTATTGTAATCTAATGAAAACAGCACATCTAATCTATGCTAACTCAGGATGTAATTCTTCTATTATGCGATCGAAAGATATTTCAAATAATAACTAGTAATAAAGGTCATTCAGCGATTATAGGAATGGAAATCAATTAAGATGAACCACTTTGCATAAAAAGTTAGGCAAAACAGTTGTGAACAGCATATTGCATAATAAGTTATTCACACATTAAAGATAAATAAATGGCTCCACCGTACAAAAGTGCCAAATGGTAACACAAACATTCATGTAATAACATATAAATAACTAAAAACTGTATATTACTTTAAGAATATAAGCAGAAATGGTCAAAAGATAAAAGTACCATTTATGACTGGTCCTACTCATAAGCTTCAAGCAACAATGATTTATCTCTCCTTGTTCGAATATCTACTAAGAGTACAGAAGTGCAACATCAGTAGCAGATACCAAATGCAAACATCAATAAATCTTGATCCATTCGTTCATCAAAACCTCCTCTGAGGGTGTAAATGTGCATGTTTTGAGGACAAGTTTTTGACAAATTTCTGGACCCTTCTCTAAATGCATGAGAAGGGTTTAAATACTGTTAACTAAATATCTTAATTACATACATTTAGGATATGGTTTAAATGACCGCCCTTTTTCTAAGAAAACTTATTTCTAAAAAATCGAATCTAATTCCTAACTATTTATGCTTTTGCTCCTTAATGTTGCAAGCATTCAACATTTGCCTGGGAAGAGCCGGCTGGTTGCCTTCCACTTTTGTTTGAGTTAAGCAAACAGAAATGGCAAGCGCTGGCACCATTTTTTAGTAAACTAGAAGATATTTTTGGGAATCATCCTCTGGCTGGGTGAATTAACTGCGTATATACTTGGTAATGACCAAAATTTCCCTCAAATTGCTTCTACCTTTGCTATCTTGATTTCCGGACTTGCGAATGACTAAAAAAGTTAGGGACCTTGCTTTCTGAACAATTTTCTTAGCGCATCGAAAACTACCTCCGTTCTTTGATTTGGGCCTTTCTGGTGCATTTTTCGCCTTTAGCGCCTTTTCCTTTACCGGGTATAAGCTTCAAGATTTTTTATAAACATGCTGATTTTGTGAGCTTTTGACCCTGAGTGTTGAGTCGGCTACTGATGTCAGCATCTATTCAGAAATGCTCTAGAATCTGTGGTTCCATTGCATGCGGTATCCATTTATGAGGGCATCTCTTCTCTGTCTCCGAGCGTTGACACTTTCCCTTTTTCTTTAGATGTTTCCTGTTTTTCGTTCCTGCAGTTCACGCAAAGGAAAAGAGTAATGACAATAAATATTGACGTGAAAGCTCTAAGCTCTACGAATGTATAAAATAATGCCACCCATAGTGAACTGACTCTTCGACAAACACAAAAATGTCCTTCATTAACACTTTGGCGTACATTCATTAATCTTCTTTAAGGTGCGCATCCAATTTTTTGGTTTACTGACAGCTTTTCTTGAATGTTGAGCTGAGGAAAATTTGTGATGGGCGATTTCTGCAACTTGCATTACGTTATCGTGTTATCACATTTTGTCAAGATTGTGATATCGCAGATCGCAGATTGTAGCATCGCAACATCGCGTTTATTGCATGATCGCAAATCGTGTTAAATCATTGTGTGTTGTTTATGCGATGTTGCGACATGCGATGTCGTATATAAGCCATCAGAGATTTCTTAAGATCTTGATTTATGGGCGCTTCTTAATGTATGCGATGCGATGAATTTTGCGTCACTTTTTCGCAGTTTTTATTGTGCTACTAAAGAAATGTTCTACTCTCTTCTCGCGATGCGATATATTTTTAAGGAGTATAATACAAAATATTTTTTTTGAATTTTTTACTAAGGGTCCCCACTTAATTTATGTTATTGCTAATACTAAAGAAGGAGGGGGGTTGTTGGTGGCCACAACAATAGGACAGACAATCGTCTGTGTAGTAGACTGATGATTCGAACTCATCATCCTTTGATTTGGATGATCATCTGTTTGGCAATGATGTACATTTGATGTCTTTATATTCATGAATATATCGCAGCCCGGATGGATGAAACTAGATCCGGGTCTTCAAAACGCGTTCAACCTTCACTTAGAGTACAAGTTGATCCATGTGAAAAATGTTCTGGAGTTTAACATGGAAATACATCACCTAATTACCAGCCAATGATGTAAGTTGTTAATAGGTGCGAGAGGAATCACCAATAATGACAATGACACTCAAGGTACTACAGTACAATTCACATGGTGTGAAAAAGGACTTGGCGTCGAACACCATGAAAAATCTCTCAGTCGAAGGCCATTAATGTAAACATGTTGACGAAAGTGAGAAACTTGCCATTGAGGCACACAAGCTTCAAAGTAGTGAAAGGGTTGTTCCTAGGTCAACTTCTTGGATAATGAGCTGATGTCGACAAGAAGTGACCTGTCGTAGGAGGGCCTTAATGAATCCCACATATACGACATGGAACGAAGCAAATGATTTTGGAGGTGAAAATGATCTAATGATACAGGGTTTAGGGTGGCAGTCATGAAACAATGGAGCGTGAATGTACTGTAGCGGGTGAGACACACGTGAATTCTCTCAATGACTTCTCTTGAACATATAGATGACACTGACGATGGATTGGTAGTGTTAACCCCAAATATGGATGGTGTGATGGACCAATGATTATATGACTAGTGAATGGAACAACCAAACCCGTCTCGGATGCGGAGAGAAAGTGTCATTTTCAAGAGTGACTTGCTACCAATAAAGTTTTTTCAATTTTTCCTCCCAATTTTCCCTAGTCATTACTGACCAGTACCTTTTTATTTTTGTCAAGATTGAAGAGGATAACATATGCTTGTTCTATAATCCGCCCTTCGGGTGAACCTGTCGCTATATTTTAACGAGCCTAGTGACAATGAAACTCATTCTCGTCCATTTGGACGAGTTTGTCGCTATTCGGTTATAACGAGTTTAACGACAAAGATAACTCGGTCCTTTTCAATTTTAGAGAGTCTGAAAAGGATGGAAAGGAAACTCCAAAGATTCTTTTTCATCATATAATCCCTTAAGTCTGAAAAAGCATAAAATAATATGAAAGGGATGAATGCTCGGTAATTTTAATGAGTCGAACAAGACAAGCTCTTGATGCTTTTGTGTAATAATCCCTCAAGTCAAAAAACATTAAAATCTAGAGGAGGGATAGCACTTCCGATGACTTTAACGAGTCGGAGAGGCTAATCGCTCGGCAATATTTTCATATTTTACGAGTCAGTTGAAAAGAGCTTAAAGGAGACTCGTTTTTCAAGGAACGAGTGATGATTTCAGGTAGCAGCTAATCCTAGGTAAGGTTTGGAATTTCCCAATCACGACAGTGTCACAAGGATGGCTAATAGAATCACTCTTTACAGATGTTCCTCGAAAGGGTAAACAATCAAATGGAGGTGAATGACCGGCTAAAATAGAGTGGAGGTGATGATGAGAACATGACCAAGGCTCAAAGTCTGATGATAATGCATTCACAATGGTTATTTACCAGAAAATCAGTTCATTTTTTAATGAGCTTAAACTCTGGGGGAAACATTTTCTCATTGCTTATGTTTATTTTTTAACGAGCTTGAATTCCGCGTTAAAACTGCTTGTGCAAGTCATATAATAAGGATATCTCATCTAAGATGCCATTTTTTATGGAGCTTGCACCTTTTAAAGCTTTGCCCCAGTGCTTCTTGTATGCAAACTAGGAAGGACCAACTACGCCGCTCTACTTAACTACCAAGATCACTACCAAGGCTAGGTAGGAAACTTTTACCTTTACTTTGCCGATGCCATGGCGGCCCCTGCGAAGATGAACGGTCGATTTGAGCACTCACCCGACCTAGGTGGTTGAAGGCAACGGAATCATAGAGCTAACATTAGCTGGTCATTTCTCGCTTGCTTACAAGAGGTTTGCATGCCCCCAGGTATATCGAACAATTCCTAGGTTACCATATGAAAGCTTTCCATCTGCGTCGCAGACAAAATGCTTCCTTGGCGATGTCTACCAAAATAGACAAAGGTGAGTGGCGCAGTCACCTCCACTCACATAACTTTGACGAGGGAATCTTATTCCAGTCTAATCCCATTTTCCTAAATGGAAAGGTGTGTCAGACTAGTCATATATCCTCCGCGGAAACCTACTCTATACCCAAGGTTTTCCTGCCGAAACAGACTAGGGTGCATGCCCCCTGGGTTTTCATCATATCCTCCTGAATCACTCATGCTCATCAGGTGGATGAACTCGAGATCGATGAGACATTCCTTGCGTGAAAAGACCATTTAGGGATGGCATTTGACTATTTGCTATGTGTGAACTGGGGAATGACAGTTGGTCTACGAGCTTGACGATTCTGCCTTCATGCGGAAAACACATTACTCTAAAGAGTGAGGAGACGACAGCTCCGATGCAATAAATATAGTCACGCCCAAGGAGTAGATTATAATCCAGGGGTCCTTGGACTACCATCACATTCATGTGAACGGTTTTCCTTCTTAAAGTAATGGGCAATTCGGAAGGATCCCTAACGGTCAACTGGTTCCTTTGTCAAAGCCTGTCAGATTTCTCATTTCAGGCAAAAGCGATGGAGAACCAAGCACTTCTGAAGCAGTTGAGGAAATGATACTCAGAGAAGCCCCTTCATCTATGATGGTACCAGCCATGACCATTCTGTAAGCTTGTACAATGATTTGGAATGGTACACTAGCTAGTAAATGGGGTCTGCCTAGTAGTTTCCAGTCGAAGGAAACGACTAGGTTGCTTGGAGGTGGGACCGAATAGACGGCAGGATATGACTCTGATGAACTTCCTTCCTGTGGTAAAGGAATGGGTAGACTACCCCCAAGTTCATCGGAGTCTGTGTTTACGAAAAGAATTTTAATGGTGTCGTTCTCTTTCTCTTCAGTGATGGTATCATTCGAAGATGAACATTCTAAAGGCAAGACCGGGTCAACTGCCGCCTCGACCTTTTGAATTTCGTTTGGTATGGATTCAGAGGGTTCATTTTCAATGATAGACGTTTCGATCGACCAAAATGGCATGCCAGCCGGATTTCAACCAGTGGTGGACTTGGCAAGAGTTTCTTATATCCAAGAGGGGGCTGTAGCAGTGAAGTAGGACGGTCATCCAAAACTATTTTAGCTTCATCTAGGAAGGGACAACGGTGGACGGCATGATCGCCTTCACACAATTTACAAGGAAATTTGTGATTCCTTTTCTATCA
Organism: Pinus taeda; assembly: GCA_000404065.3. Taxonomy (NCBI): domain Eukaryota; kingdom Viridiplantae; phylum Streptophyta; class Pinopsida; order Pinales; family Pinaceae; genus Pinus; species Pinus taeda. The sequence goes on along the minus strand of APFE030393082.1, from coordinate 133,818 downwards.
AGATACTTCACTTTCACTGGTTGATGGTGTGCTTTCAACATGATCATCAAAGGTTGACGACACTGGATTGTGCAAACGAAGAGACCAGTGCCTTAAGATCCGAGGGATGCAACGATAATCTTGATGATAGTGGTCTCCTTTGCAAATGACACATGGAGATTTAGGTTTAGACGGTGTGGTGTGAGGATTTTCGCTAGACGACACATGGTTTCCCCCTTTTGTTTTTGGTTCCTTCTTCTTCTTTTCCTTTTTCTCTTTCCGCTTCTTCTTCTTCTCAGTTATTTGATCTTTAGCTTTACCAGCTTTATCAAGCGAAGAGGAAGGAGGAGAGGGAGAAACAAATGAAGTAGAAGGTTGGGGGGTAACTCTAGTATCATCTAGTTGCTGACTTGATTGTTCAGGAATTACAGTAGTCTGAACGACAGAGGTAGAGAAGAGCCATACGGGAAAACCAATCGTCAACCCTGGAAGTGACAATGTGGCCATATGGGGTGCACCAACATCTCCCCAAGAGGAGAAAGGACTAGGATTTCCTCCAAGGGGAAATCCTTGGTTGGTAGACTCCATTTTTCTCAACCTAAAGACCGAGGGAACTTGTGATGTTATTCCAATTAAAATAAATTTTAGATGCTTTGACACAACTTGTTTTTTAAATTTTTAAGAGTCGAGAAAAAACAAAAGATGACCCTAGTCACCTTCGATTTTTAATGAGCCTGAAGTGACAAGTGCTCAGATGGACCTTTTCTTCTAAGGAGTCTGAAAAGGAATGAAAGAGACTTCTCTGGAAATCTAGGCAGAGGGGATTACCAAACCAATCGCAAAACTGCAGAATACCTTTTATGGTACGGCAGTCAATCTTCCCGAATGCTATGTTCAGTGCTTTGCGATCGATAGGGTGGCAGACACGACTTCCTAAGGATAAAGGATGTAGCCTATTATGGTCTCCCAATATATACTCGACGGTACATGGGAGCACAAGTCCGTACTGGCACTTGTCATCTCAAAGTGGAGGAATCACCCAACCAACAATGAAAAAAATAGTTACCAGGTTTTACGACGTCGAAATATGTCTCTAGCCTAGACTTCTAGATGTTATGCATTAGGTTCCAAAGCGTTTTTAAATTCATTAAATTTACTTTGTAGTTGATCTTGTTTAAAAATTTTCCTTTCAGGTTCACCACGTGATGTGTATACAATTCCTAAAATGCAGTCTAAGATGATAAACAACTATTTAATCTTCTTTTGGCAATGAAAATCCTAGCT
>APFE030393082.1:65335-131012 GCA_000404065.3 Pinus taeda | reverse complement strand
ATAGCAAGAGGATTACAACCAATAGTTCTGACCCAGCATCATCCTCCAACAAGAAAGCCCTTCTTCACATCAAGTAAAGCTTAGATCACCCAACACTATGAAGTTTCACCAGAAAACCAAAAGCACTTCTCTACAAGATACAAGATTCCAGCCTCTGGATCTCTGTGATGAGGTATCCATATATAGATGATTGTAGGGGGGTGAGTCATCTTCTGGGGTTTTGATTATGTCCTCTCTCTAATAGTTCTGGATTCCACTTGGAGACTGATGATCTCTTACTCATCCTTGGTCGAAAACAGAGAGGCAAGTGTCATAGGGGAAGCTTCTGGAATATTCCATGATCTTCCACCTCGCAAATTGTCTATGCCATTTTTCCATTCTCACCCATCGCACCCTATAGAGGGGCCATTTAGTATGCATCACACCCTTTACACTGGGAAGGTGATATGCATCACACCCTCTGCACTGGGTATTCAGTATGGTCCAGTTTTGACCATTTCTGAGCAGTTTTTAGTGGAGAACTTCTGGTAGATGGTGTAATCAGTTGACCTTGTTCCTTTAGGTAGTGAAGCAACACTTTTAGGGACTTAGGAGCCCTCAGTTTATGGACATTTATGATTGGGGTTGCAGTGCCTAAAAATGTCTATAACAGGATGGTGGTTTGTCTGGATGATCGTCTCCTTCCCCGTAATGTAATTCTTCCATTGAATACAGGCCTTCACAATAAAATACATTTCTTTGTCGTAATTGGGGTACTTTCGGACTATGTCTGAAAGTGTCTCACTATGGTAAGCCACTAAATTCCCATGTTGAGTAAGAACCACACCAATAACATAGTCAGAGGCATCCGTCTCAATCTCAAATGGTTGTTGTAGGTCTGGTAATGTGATCATTGGTGGAGAACAAAGAAAATTCTTCAACTTGGAGAATGTTTTTTGTTGGGTTTCTGACCAGAAGAAATTTTCTTTCGCTCTACCCTCGGTGACTTTACTTAAATGCCAAGTGATATGAGAGAACCCCAACACGAACCTATGGTAGAAATTTGCGGATCTCTATTAGAGTGATTGGTGTTGGCTAATTCTGAATGACTTGTATCTTGGATGGGTCCATATGTACACCTTGCTCATTAATGATGTATCCTAGATATTGAACCTTGGTCAGGCCAAATGTGTATTTCTCCAAGTTAGCACACATCTTGTGTCATTGAATGGTTTGAAGGATCTGTCAAACATGGTGGACGTGCTCTTCCCAACTCTGGATGAACATCAAGATGTCATCTAAATACACCATGAAGAATGGATTGGTGAAGGGTTGCAAGATGTCATCCATCCGTCTCGTGAAGGTTGCATGGACGTTCATTAATCTGAACGACATGACTAACCATTCAAAAATGACCTCCATGGATTCAAAGGAAGTATTTCACACATCAAAGGGTTCGATAGGCACTTGGTGATAATTTGAATTCAAGTTAATCTTGTTGAAATATTTAGCCCCTTTGAGCTGATCCAGAAGATCATCAATCTGTGGGATTGGGTACCTATTCTAGACAGTGATCCTGTTCATTGCCTAAGAGTAAATACAAGGCCTCCAGGACCCATCCTTCTTTTGTACCAATAAAAGGGGGCTCCCACAAGGTGATGAGATTGGCCTAATGTGCCCTTTTTGTAATAGTTCTTGAATCTTCCCCTTGATCTCATCGTTATCCAGAATAGAGCATCGATATATCGATCCATTGGGTAGTGACGCACTCGGGTTCAGATCAATGGAGTGCTTGACATGACAGTGTCGAGGTACCCCTGTGGGTGAGGTGAAAAGATCCCTATATTCCTCCAAAACCTTGTCCATTTATTCTTGCTATGCAGAGGACACCTGCCTGGAAGGCATGGCCACAACCTTCTTCTTTCCCTGGGGGCGAATCACAAGGAAAAAATATCCTAGTATGGGAAATGATCTTACTGCATTTCTTTGTAGTGATCAAAGAGATGGTAGTAGGTGGGGCTACCTCTGGTATCCTGTACAACTTATTAACCAAAGTAATAATCAAAAAGAGAGGTCTAAACTCATATACAACATGTTGCTTCCATAAGTATGGTTTTCCTAATAATACAACACAAACTTCAAGAGGAGAAACGTCACACATTACCTCATCCATGAAGGGCTTGATGTTGTAGGGAAAGTGACATTACTGGCTGAATTGAAGATCTTGTCCTTAGTGAAGCCACCCGATGGTGTACGACCGTGGATGTGTTGTAGTCTTTAGGCCTAGCTGCTTCATGACCTCTACTAAAATGAGGTTCTTTTGGCTCCCCCTGTTGACAATGAATTGCAATGGAGAACCCTTCACCCAGATATGTGAGTGGAATAGGTGTTCCCCCTCCTCAGAATCTTCTGGCTCAATATTGTGGATCTTGGTGGTGGCCATGGTGACACTAGGCTCCACATCAATGATCTTCTTCCCTTTGTTATTTCCATTATCAGGCTTTGATTCAGAGTCAGAACGTGCATCTGATTTAGAATCCTTTAGCTTGGCCACCCATGACAGCTTGACCTAATGCATACTTTTATTGTGAGTGGAGCTCTTATGGAACTCACACCATTTTCCCATGTCCTTCTTCATCTTCGTGGTGTTGTTATTTTCTTGCAGCTTCAATAGGTTGTCTTGGGTAGCCCCATCTTGGCTTGGTACTTTGTTTTGTGGTTTTGGGGTGACTTTTCCTTGCTTTGGATTTGCAAATCCAAAGTCCCGCTTCTTCTGTTTAAACGTTTTCTAAATATTGATAGCATATTGATACATCGTGCCAAGCAAGGAAATGTCTAGGAACTCCATCTCACCCTCGATGTATTTGTGTAGATAGCCGCGATACATGAGCACAAATTGTCACTCAGTATCCTTAATAGCCAGCTTCCTGTGAAGAGTATGGGAAATAATTATAAACTCTGGCACATCTTGGTCCCTTCCCTGTCGAAGCATGGTCCACTTTATGTATTTTTCTTCATAGATCCCGACGGGGTAATATTGTTCCTTGATGATGTCTCAGAAAGAATTCAAAGTGGGTGTGGCTGAAAATAGTGAGGGTTCACTCTCATCCTTTTTTTCACAATAGGTTTCCCACCAGTCCTTGACATGTGGGGTGGCTTTGAGAAGTGCAAAAGTAACCTTTTCCCGATTGAAAGAGTTATGAATTGAAAAATATCCTTCCAATAGATTTAACCATTTGTCTACAACATTTACATCTATGAGGCTTCAAAATATGGGAATATCAAAGTTAACTTGTACCTTAAAAAGAGTGGCGCCTCCAAGAGTGGCTGCTGGATGAAGATGCATTGCCTATGGGTAGTCGTTGAAGGATCTAAGCAAGATATCCATCATCACGTACCTCTGTTGCTCGAGGGCTTCGTTGAGAAACATTTTGAAAGGATCTCCTCCTTCCTCATCTTTCTTTTCTTCCACAATGGGAGGTCCCTAGGTTTTGTGAGGATGATCTTGCAATGGTTCAACCAGATCAAAGCCTAACTCCTTATACCCTCACCTCATTGGGGACGTGCAAAGAAAATAGAGAAAGAGCAAACTACTCTGATACCAATGAAACAAAATTAAACAGGAATGCAACAACTTACAAATATAATCATAAACACAGAGATGTAGCAGAAAAACACTTCATTTCATTAATATAAAAATAATGAACTATGCTTACAAATAAAATGGAGATAATATAACTCGGGTGAGGGTATCTTATCTCTAGGAAGAGATTTAGTGGCTATAGGCCTCTAAATTGTGTTACAATGGGACTCTAGGGCCTATTTATTATTGGAAAACATGAGAAAACCCTAACCAACCAAAACCCTAATGCCAGGAGATGTAAGACCAAGAGTTTGTGGGCCCCGTGGGGGATAATTAGGCAGCCAATTTCACGGGGTCGTAACGTGGTCATATTACCTCCGTTTGGCACATACATTACCTTGTTGGAAAGGTCTCAAAGATTAATACAGTTTTCGATACATGGCTTTGCCTATGGCTACGGGCCTTCCGTAGACCCCAAAAAAATGTCATTTAATGGGAAAAACTGCTCTAGAAGTTCACGACATGAAAAACTACTATAAATAGTAAATGTTGAAATGAACAAGGAATAGATGAAACTAACTTGGGGTCTAGGTGGAATAGGTAGGTGGCCACCAATATCCACTTGGATCATTCCTCCCCCATTAGGAAGAAATGGTCCCCATTGCGTGCAGAGCCTCCATGGTGTGAGGACTTTTTTGTTGAAACTTTTCCCTCATGAACCACTTTCCCTGGTGAAGGTGTTGGCTTGCTTTGACAACTCGATATCACTGTATGTTCTATTGGTGATTGCTCTCAAAATGTGTGTCCATGATCTAATCAGTCATGGCATGTTCCATGTAGTCTGAGTTGAGCGTTGTTGGTGGGAGTTGTTCTACAATGCCAGATATGTCCAACAATGGTGGAAAGTATGGTTGAAGGTGATCTACATTTAGCACTAGGTGTAGACCAAGGAATGGTGTGGTGCTGAGCTCGAAGGAATTATCATCGATGGCCTTGGTGATGGTGTATGGCCCATATCGGGGTGGGTGAAGCTTGCGGCGGGGTCCAACAAGGTGCTCCTTTTGCAAATGTAGCCAAGCTTTTTCGCCCACCTAGAACTTGTGTGGCACTCGATGTTGATCATGGTGCTCCTTCTACTTAGCATTGGCTCTCTCTGATATATCATGGACCCATTGGTGGATGTGTTGAATGTGCTCAATGAAGTTGTTAGCCCTTTTAGGTTTGGATTGAACGTGAGTCGAATCTACCTGAGTGGCTGCAAATGGTATGGCCACATCAATGGGGCATAATGGCTGAAATCCCAGCCCTACCTGAAAGTGGATGTCAGATGTTGAGTTGTGGAGAGCTTTGTTGTAGATCTATTGGACATAGAGGAGACTTTCAGCCCATGTGCATGAATGCTTCAACTTGTACATGAGAAGAATGTGTACGATCATCCTGTTAACAACATTTGTTTGGCCATCAGTTTAGGGATGGAAATTTGTGGACTTAGTAAGTGTTGTATCCAGCATCGACTAGAGACTTGACCAAAATGCACGTAGGAATCTTCTATCCCGATCTTAGAAAATGGACTATGGGATCCCAAAGTGTGCTCGAACTCGCTCAAAGAAGAGCGTAGTAGTGGCCTCTATTGTGATACTCTTCTTGTAGGCTTCCATGATGGAAATATTAGAGAATATGTCAATGACCACGAAAACACAATCATTATCGTGCTTAGTAGAAGGAAGGCCTGACATGTAATCCATGGAGACATATTTAGAAGGCCGGATAGGAGTAGGTACAGGAGTATACAGTCCTTGCTTCTTGAAGGTTGGTTTGGAAATGGCGTAGGTGGTTTAGGATCTAATGTACTTCCCAACATCCTGACGATGTTTTAGCTAACAAAAATGCTTCTGCAATACTTCCACTATTTTCTCTATTCCAAAATGTCTAGCAACCAGACTATAGTGCGCCTCCTAAATCATCTTGGCACACTCACTTGAACAAACATAGATGTGTCCTAGGTGGATAACAGTGCATCCTAAAGGTGAAAATTTGGAACTTGATTCCCTTCCAGGAGTGCCTGGTATATGCTATCGAATTCTAGATTTCTCTTGTAAATATGTGGCCACCTCCATGTTTTGTGCCCATAGGAGTAGAGCATAGTGATCAGTGCCATGATCGATGGTTAGCTAAGGCAATCAGTGACATTATTGGTGTTTCCCTTCTTATACATAATCTTCAAATGGAACTGTTGTAGATAGATGGACCATTTATGATGGCGATCGTTCTGCAACTTCCCTTATGTCGGTATGAACTTTAGAGGTCGGTGGTCTGTATGGATGACCATTTCCTTCCCCAGAATGTAATGCTTCCATTGAGTGTAGGCATGCATAATGGAATAAATTTATTTGTTGTAAGTACGCTATTTTCATATTGTGTCTGAAACTGTCTCACTGTGGTAAGCCATTGGATGTCCATGTTGAGTAAGAATCGCACCAATAGTATAGTAGAAGCATCTATCTCAATCTCAAATATTTGTTGCAGCTCTGGTAATGTGAGCACTGGTGCAGAACAGAGGTGATTCTTCAACTCAAAGAACATTTTGTTTTGGGTCTCCAACCAAAAAAAAATTTCTTTCGCTCCACCCTTGGTGACTTGACTTAAAGGCCAAGTGATATGAGAGAACCCCAACATGAACCTACGGTAGAAATTGGCAAGGCCCAAAAATATGCACAGTTTAGTTAGAGTGGTTGTAACTGGCCAATCACGAATGACTTGTATCTTGCATGGGTCCACATGTACACCTTACTTATCAATGATGTATCCTAGATATTGAACCTAGGTTAGGCTAAATGGGCATTTCTCCAAGTTAACACATAGCTTATGTTGTCGAAGGGTTTGAAGGACATGTTGAATATGGTAGAGGTTCTCTTTCAAACTCTAGCTGAAGATTAAGATGTCATCTAAATACACCACCATGAAAGTATTGATGAAGGGTCGCAGGATGTCATCCATCAGTCTCATGAAAGTTAGAGGGGCATTCGTCAATCTGAACGACATGACCAACCATTTGAAAAGGCCCTCCTTAGATTTTAAGGCATTCTTCCACACATCAGAGGGTGCGATATGCACCTGGTGATAAGCTGACTTCAAGTCAATCTTGCTGAAATATTTAGCCCCTTTAAACTGGTCCAAAAGATCATCAATCTGTGGGATTGGGTACCTATTTTGGACACTGATCTTGTTCAGTACCCGATAGTTAATAAAGATCCTCCAGGTTCCATACTTCTTGTGTACTAATATAAGTGGACTCCCACAAGGTGATGAGATTGGCCTAATGTGCCATTTCTACAATAGTTCCTGAATTTGCCTCTTGATCTCATAATTCTTTAGAACAGAGCGTCGATAAATCGGTCCATTGGGCAGTGACGCACCCAGGGTCAGATCGATGGAGTGCTTGACCTCATAGTGTAGAGGTAAACCTGTGGGTGAGGTGAAAATATCCCTGTACTCCTCCATGACCTTGTCTGTCTATTTTTGCTGCGCAGAGGAGCCCTGCCTGGAATTTGTGTCCACGACCTTCTTCTTGCCCTGGGGGCGAATCATAAGGAAAGAAAATTTCCTGGTTTGGGAAATGATCTTACCACATTGATTTGTAGTGATCAAAGAGATGACGATAGACAGGGCTACCTCTGATATACTCTACAACTTAATAGCCAAAGTAATAATCATAGAGGTTTAGCCTCATATACAACATGTTTCATCCACAAGTATGGTTGTCCCAATAATACATCACAAACTTCAAGATTGGAAACATCACACATTACCTCATCCGTGAAGGGCTTGATGCTACTGGGAAGGTGAAACTGCTGGCTGACACAAGGATCTTGTCCTTGGTGAAGCCACCTGATGGTGTATGGTTGTGGATGTGATGTAGTATTTAAGCACATTCACTTCACAACCTCTACTGAAATGAGGTTCTTTTGGCTCTCGTTTTCGACAATGAACTACAACGGAGAACCCTTCACCCACATCTGTGAGAGGAAGAGGTGTTCCCTTATTACACAACATTTTGTCACTGTCCCTATACTCCCTATTCCTTGATCCAAGAAGAATTCTACAATGAACCCCACATGCTTTGCCTTCATGAAGAAACATCCATTATGTCCGTCTTCATGAGCAGAGAAATTCCCTTTTGCACCATTTCCCCTGAAACTTCTATTTTGCCTAGTTTACAAGGCCGATGCTAATGGCCTTTGTCTCCCCCACGCTGATGTGAAGAGATTAGCACTACTCCTCGTGTTGGTCCTGTTATGGAAATTTTTTAAATTAGAGCCAAAGCTTCTAGCTCTAGAAGGTATGTAATGGAATTCTGGTAAATGGTTTGGCCGGATGGGGTCAAGGATGACAGTTTGGGCTTCTTTTCCCTATAACGATGGAACTACCTCAAGGGATAAGTCCTTCTCCCATGAGAAGAGGATCCATCTCCCATCCATATTTCCTATATAAACCTCTCTTCTTCCCAAGCACAAACTAGTTTTTTAGTCACAGTTGATAGTATTGACTGAATGTAAGTGTTATAGTAGCAATGTAATGATGTTATTTTGGAGTAGACAAGCAAGCTATTACTAGTTTTAGCTATCTAGTTGTGTGAGGGAGAAGTGCGTTTTCATTTGGAGTGAAGCCTAAAGGGAAGATCTTTTAAATTATTATTGTTTGAAGCCATCGTGGAATGCTAACAAAAGTGTGTGGGAACCTAGTCTTGTCATAGGAATACTGTGACGTCAAGACGAATGGTTGTAATCTCTCAATGATATTAATATATGTAACTATCGATTGATTTCCTACATGTTTTGTAATATTACATATTCATGGCTTAATATTTCTTGACTTTCTAAGTAGGTTGAATTGAAATTTTTCTATTATTATGTTTGTATGATGTTGTTGTTTACCTATTTTAAGAGCTTGAAGAAGGAAGTGAGAGATTTCTGGAGCAAGCAAGCGAGGACATCATCAAGCAAGATAAGTGACCAAGAGGTAGGCCCTCTTGATTGATTCTAACCTAAGGAAAGATTCCATAGAATGTATCTACCGTGGCTAGACCCATTATTGGGCTAGAGGAATTTGTTCATGTCCGCACTTATAATTTTACTTCACCACAAATTGGCAACTCCAATGGGGATCCCAACCCTTTTGTTTGTTTTGGATTTCATGATTTTGTGAGAACTTTTATAGTTTCACATTTTCCCTTTGGTTCTGTTTCTTTTCTCCTGCTTACTGGCCTAAGTCTAAAATTCATAGTAGCAGATCTGGTCACTGTTTTTTATTTTTTTTTAATTTTTCCTTAGTTACCTCAGCCAACGCGCTTAATCCGCTGAAATTCACATCGACCAATGCGAATTGTTAAGGAACAATCATGTCGACCAGCCTCTGGCGCTTGTTGTCAGTTAGGTAGTCTCATCGTTGCCTGTAAGTGAAGATTAGGGCTCGACCCCAATCTTGGCCAGTGTGTTTTTCTCTTGTGTTTTTGACCCCGTCATCTTTTTGGATTGTTTTCTCCCTGATTAGAAAGTTTTCTTTCATTTGATTTTGCTTTCTTTTAGGTTGTCATCTTCCTATTTGATTGATTGAGTCATTGAGTGGCCAGCAACACTAGGGAATCTACTTGGTTGCCCATTCAGCAATTTGTGAACTCATTGAGTCAAGGTGTAGGTGTGCCTACTCCTTGCACTTGTTTTTGGTCCTTTTTACAACTTTGACCTCTTTCTACACAAGTTTTAAAATGTTTCATTTACTAGTTTGAATGTCTCTTTCTGGAATAGATTACATTGTTGGCCTTGTGTTTGGTAAAGTCGGTGTTTCATTGATCTGAATGAACTTCTCTTTTCATTTTTTTCATTTGCTTGAAGAGCTCATTGTCTCGAAAATGTTCTCATTGAAAGATTGTATGCAAAAAGTTTGTTTCATTGTTTCATGAGAAAGTATGAAATTCTAGCTTGTTGCATCATTATGTTATGATAATTTGCATCTTTTTAAAGACTAGAATTGCATCGACATTTGAAAAAGGAAGAGAATTTTTTGTTTCAAAAGGACTAATAGATAAGTTCTTGTCAGGAAGTTAGGAATTATAATGCATTTTTATTAGTTTGTTTTTTAAAAGGTGAGCTAATGAAAGATCATTTCTTTTTCAGTTGCTTGATTGTTTGCATTTGATTGTGTAGTTTCTACCCTCTCTAGTGTAGGCATTTCATTGAATTGAAAGGGCCTTGTCTCATTTAGATGCATTTGAGGTTTTTCGAGTAGCATCACTAAAACCTAGAAACTAAAACTTAACTCGAGATCAACTCTAAAATGAATTCAATTAATCTAAGGGATGTTTGACATTAATGATCATATCTAGAAGGTCTAGGCTAGAGATGTTTTCTGGCATCTTCAAACATAGGAGTTGTCATTAGCTTTGGAATTAGATAGTGCTAGCATGGATTTGTGCTCCCCATAGTATCGAGTATATAACGGGAGACCCCACTAGGCTGCAATCCTTTTATCCTTAGGAAGCCAAGTCAGCTTCCTTGCCATCATGATACATCGAACACAACATTCGGGGAGATTTCTTGCTTGTACTTATTATTTCACCAGGAGGTATTCTGCAGTTCACGATTGCTTCGTAATCCTATTTACCTAGATCATACAGAGTAGTCATTTGATATTTTTGACTCATTAAATTTAAAATATCATTCGAGCATTTATCCTTTCGAGTTCGTTTCCAATTGAGAGTGATAGAGTCATCGTTGTTTCTTTCTTGACTCTTAAAAAATGAAAGAACATCAATATTTTATCTGTCTTCATAATTTATTTCCCATGATTCAAAACACCCTATCAGTCTTTTAACAAAATCGTGACTTCCCTTAAAAGGACATTTAAAGCCTTGAAGTTATTTTTTCTGTCGACTAAGAAAAGGTCATCGTGGTTGAACCATCTAATTCACCCAATTCCGCTTCCTCTCCTCTGTCTGAAAGATTGTCTGAGGAGTCATTTCCTGAGTTATCAGTCACTCGAGGACCAAAATTTTGAACTCGCAATTTTTTTGAGTGTTCAACCATTTTCATCTCGTCCTCCACATACTTTTGATACAGGTTCACCTGCTAGTCTTGGCCCAGAATCTCTGGACAATCCCGCTCGAACTGCAGATAACTCACCAACCACTGACGATTAGCTTGGACTAGTTATCTATCCTTTGAACCCTCTTTTTGACATTGTAAAGATATCACCATAGTGTCCTTACAGTCTGTATGACTAGCTAGGTGTTCCTTTGGAAGTATCCCCTAGTACTCGTTCGGTCATTCATCGTCATTTGTTTTCAAACATGGAACCTAAAGGTAATGCTCCAGTCACATATCCGAATGAGTTCAAAGTTTCTACTCCACACAATATTGAGGGGGAAGAATTGCAATTCCAGATTCCTCTCGAGGGTTTACCTTTTTCGAAAGGTATTCCCACCAGTTTTCCACCCAACTATGTGTCTTTGGGGCACTTAGTTTCAGGCATAACGAATGCCTCATCACTCATCCATAATCCTATATGGGTGTCAGTCGTCAGGCCTATGTCAAGTCCATTTGTCATGAACACGACTTCCCAATAGGCTGTTACTTCAGTCCCGGTGCAACCCACCATTCTGAATACTCTTGTATCATCGATACTAGTTACACATCAGTCACAACCGACAGTTTCAAAGATTGACTCTGTCAGTTCCTCTGTTCCATTAGTCAATGGCCAAATTGTGCCATCAGCTGGGGGGGCATAACCTGAATTTTTCTATGTTGTTAGGTGCCACTAATGTGAGTGGCTCACAAGCTCACATGCTTGGTATAAACTAGCCCTCTTCTGGTATTATTTATAACCTTGTTGATCCTGTTGGATAAAGAAATGTCCAGTACCAACAGGTTCAAAATCCCATTGGTCCATCTCGATCAAGCAATGTTCAGTATCAGCAGCCCTATGGGGCTTAGGTGCAATACCAAAATCCTTACATTCCATATGGTTCTCAAGGATTGGTTAATCAACCTTACACCGTCCAATCTAGGTAGTACATCTAGCCTCGCTACAACCAGATTCAGTTTGGCAATTTCTCAAGCACTGTTCAAGTACCCTTGTAGTAATGAGGATAGCCTTTACAACAACCAGGACAACTTTTGTTATTGCAAGGGTAACATTTGTTGTAGCAAGGACTCTCCACGCAATACCAAGGGAAATTTATCCTGTAGCAAGGTCACCTGCAACAACAGGAAGGTCAATCCTTACAATAGTTGCAGCAAGCCATGGAGAATCAGATGCAATATGCTCCACACACCTCAACCCATACCCTCACAGGGCTAACCTCTGCAACCCTAGGGACAAATTTTGCAACCGCAAGGTCAACCCTTGGAGGGGTAGGGTCAAGGTCAAGTCCTATAGCAGTAGGCCCAAAACCCTCTTTTTCTAGGCCAACAAGTTCATAATCCTGCCGACTAGGGGCACCAGGTACAAAACCCGTCCATCTAAGGGAAACAAGTGTATCAACCTTATGCCAAGGGACTACAAGTCCAAAATCCTCTTGTTCAATGACAATAGGTTCATCAACTATATGTTCAAGGACAATAGGTCCCATATCCATATGTCCAAGGTCAATGGGCTCAATAGCCTTTTAACCCATACGTTGCCTATCAACAACCTATGCCTTGACAGTTTCAAGGTATTCAGGTTCAAAATCCTCCCCATGGTTAAGGTAATCCACAATGGGGGCAGCCTTAGATGCCATATGGCCAAAATCCCCCACTGTGGGGCCAAACTCCTTACCAGCAGGGATGGGCTCCTCCCTTTGGGCTCGCTTTTCGGCATCCCATGCATTTTAACACTGAATTGCCTTTCTTGTATAAACTTGAGTTGCCAGATGTATTGTGCCTTATGAATGATCTAATTCTCCTTCATCGTACTGGCCTCGGTGCCATCCAAGAGACCAAGTGATTACCCAAAGTTCGATGGAAAAGCTAAAGAGGATCCTCAGGCCCATGTGATGACATATCACCTCTGGTGCTAATCAAACTTGTACGTGGATGATTCCATTCATCTTCATCTTTTCCAACAAACACTTACGGGTGCTGCAACAAAATGGTACATCAAATTACCTCAAAGTACTTAGCATGACTTTAATTTGTTAGCCATGGCTTTCCTCACGCATTTTCCATTGCCGGTTCACTATGAAACTGGCACCTATTTTCTCACACCACTTAAGCAATATATTGCGACGCACATCTCTAATCATATCCATGAATGGAGACGTAGATGTCATCTAATCAAATCTGAGATAGCTGATTAGTTACTCACTGAATGGTTTACCAAATCATTCGTAGCCCCAATTGCTCATGGTATAGCTATGGGTGGATATGTCACTAACGAGCAAGCCATCGCTCGTGCCCAATACATGGATCTTGTTTACTCCTAGTTTGGCACTTCATATGAGCTATTACCCAATGCTTTGCAGCCATCATTCGATCCCGTAACATCAAAGTCACCAGTTGTTCCTCTTCTTGATCGAGTTATTGGTTCAGTATCCCAGACCCCCACTAAAACTTCTTCCAAACAGAAGTCGGTCTCAAATGTTGCTCCTACCAGTTCATCTTAGAATCCACCTAGCCTTGGTAAAAACTTAGAGGTCCACGTTGTCCAATCTATCGCAGTGGACAAATCCTCAAAGTGAAAAAAGAAAAGCAAAGGAAAAGATAAAGACGATGCCCCGAAACAGGGTCGTCCCAAATCGTCTGCTGGCAAATCTTTGCAACAGAAGCCTAAGTATCCCTGCCTCATTGCAAGGAGGATCATTAGACCAAGGATTTTCCTTGACGATCTGAAGTTATTCACCTGCTCAAAGGGACCCTTGATGTCCTTAAAGAGCCATTTCTATCTCAGTATACCAAAATGGTAGACCAACCCTGATCTGGTTCCTGCGGATCTCAAGTGTTCATGATGACCATGCCTATTAATGTGGCTACCCGATCGAAATATTATCAAACTCTAGCTCCAGCAGCTAGGAAATAAAAAGAGGCTACACCTTCTTCTTCTACCCTGAGTTCTGTCCCTATGCAACTTGAGCGCCCTAACCTTGATTTTTCTCTGTGTCCACCCTCTCGAGGTGTGCTACAGAAATCCTTGTATAATCCCAACACCTGAGCCACTCAGCACTACAATATTGTTGAGGACTTGGCTCAGGCGCCATTAGCCATGTCGGCTCTCGAGGTACTCCAAAGTTGCCCATTGTAATGGAAATATTTCCTATTAGATATTAGGGGCATCGATCTCATCGAATCTAATTTGATATGTCTTAATCTGGAGAACCATGTTCCATGGCTCCCTCATCAGATTTCCTTTCTTATTCACGTAGTCATCAATGAGAAGACCATCCACCGCACTGTCATCGATGAAGGTGCTTCCACCTACATCATGTCAACTGCATGTGGGAAGGCTATTGGTTCCCCTGCGGTGAACCAGTCTCCAAATACTTTGGAAGCTTTCGATGGGCGCGATTCGTGACCCTTCGGTGTCTTACCTAACCTTGCCATCACCTTGGAAGTCAAGACAGTGCAGGTCGAAGTAGAAATTGTTGACACTAATCTGAATTATAATCTTCTACTTGGACGAGGTTAAACTCATGCCATGCATTCCATGGCCTCCTCCTTGTTCCGCGTGATCCGTTTTCCCCATCAGGGGAAAATTGTCACTGTCAATAAGCTATCTTTCTCTGCCTCTTCTCCATCTGATGGCAATGTTCTATATGTTAAGAACTCTGGTTCTCCCTATGAGAGTGTGGGGGTAGGTCTCTTCAAATATTCTGCCTTAATGGAAATTTTTCCACTCCCACCCCCTCATGTTGCCTCTGTCAACATGATCTCAATCAAATATGATCCTTGGGTCATACCTACACCAGATCTTGTTGATACTTGGGGCGAGGTTATTCCCCTTAGTCCCATCAAAGTCAATTACGTGGAAATTGTTTCAGATTCAAACTCTGCATCCTATGATTTTCATATGTCGAAGACCTCTCTCGAGATGTACTCTCAATCCCCTTCGCTTGGCACTTGGGAATCATCTAATCCCTTAGCCAAGACCTTCCTTGCTAATGAAGGTATCATGGAAATCATGTCTCTCAAAGAAACACCATGGATTTATACTCATCATCTCTCCTCGTTCATGCCTCGCCCAACGGTCATGTCTACCACTTTCAAAGAGTCCTCTTCTCCTTTTCCGCCATCGACTATTACTCATGAAGAATGATCAGAAGGAAATCTAGGTAATATTACCCAAATGATGTAGATTGACATTTCTATCAAACCCAGTGTCGTTGAACACGTTCATATTAGGGTATCTTGTTCTCGAGATGAGATCAAGACATATACTCGTCTATTTCAGGAATTTTGTGATGTGTTTGCATGGTCTTACAAAGAAATTCCTGGCATTGATCTTAGCATTGTGGTGCATGAAATACCAACGTATCTGCATGCGAAGCTCGTTCGCCAATGGCTTTGCTTGATGCACCCTAGGAAGGCCACTGCTATCAAGGGTGAAGTCGAAAATCTTCTCAAAGCTGGGTTCATTTATCCCATCCCCCTTTCAGACTGGGTGTCCAATATTGTCTCGGTGACTAAAAAACAAGGCACGATCTGCATTTGCGTGGATTATCGAGATCTTAATCGTGCCTGTCCTAAAGACAACTATCCTACTCCCTTCATTGATCAAATCATTGATGAATGTGCTGTGAGCAAGATATTTTCCTTTATGGATAATTTTTCTGGTTATAACTAGATTAACATCACATTAGACGATCAAGAAAAAACAACCTTTATCTGTCCATGGGGTACGTTTGCGTACAAGAAGCTCCCTTTTAGCCTCAAAAATGTTGGGCCACATTTCAATAGGCAATGTCTTATGCATTTCATGATACTCGCAACATTATTTAGCCTTACGTGGATGACCTTCCTGCCCATTCTCATAAGCACCAAGATCACCCAGACCATCTTCGACAAATGTTTCTATGTTGTAGACACTATAACTTTCAGTTAAATCCACATAAATGTGTTTTCTGCATGGAATCAGGACAACTCCTTAGCTTCATCATTTCCAAGGATGGTATTCACCTAGATCCACTCAAAGTCAAGGCCATTGTAAATTTACTCCCCCCTTATTCACTGCACCAACTCCAAAGCCTGCCAAGAAATGCCAACTTTCTCTGTCGTTTTATACCCAACTATGTCGAGCTAGCCATAGGATTTACCCGATTACTCAAACAAGGAACACCCTTTGCATGGGATGAGGTGGCCCAAAAATATTTTGATGATCTTAAGACCATCCTCATAAATTCTCCTCTATTACATCCACCAGATTATTATTGAGATTACTTCCTTTGTCTAAACGTGGTGCCTAGCACCATTGCTATGGTTTTGGTCCAAGACAACGATGAAGGCAGCGAACATGTAATATACTACCGTACCATAAAGGAGATATCGGATCACATGCCCCCACTAAGCCGTATCCAGGTGGTAAATTCAAGAATCACATAGGTGGGCTCAACTGGTACTATCAGTTGTTTAAGACATATATAATAGATGATGGATATTCGAAGCTAGATCCAGTTAGAATCTCCTTGACACTGAAACGCGTTATGCACAGGTCGAGAAGTTGGCTTTGGCTGTCATTCTGGTTGTTCAATTCTTTTGTCTCTATATCCTTTTACGTATGACTACAATGATTTATGAATGCAACCCTATGACCTATATCCTAACTCGTCTATTGCTGGGGGCAAGTATTTTAAATGGATCGTTATTGTGCAAGAATTCGATTTGGTCTTCACCACGGCCAAGTCTAAGAAGTCACTTGTTTTCACTGAATTGATTTGTTCCCTCCCTTCCAAGGCTCTCCCTGCTGGTGTAGGTGAACAACTTCCAGATGAGGCCCTTTTTTTGAATATCACCCTTAATCCATGATACGGTGATATCATCGTGTATCTCCAAACCTCCACATTTCATTCCGCATTGACCAAGGATGATCGTTGAAGGATTCGACATCATTCCCAACCCTACCATATTATTAGTGATACTTTATACCATGTCGGTGTCGATCCTATTCTTTGTTGATGCCTCACGATACAGGAAGTTCAAAGAGCTCTCCATGGTTGCCACTCTGGGGCATGTGGTGGTCATATGTTTGGTTACACTATAACTCAAAAAATCCTTCGCGCTGGTTATTTCTGGCCATCTAGCTTCAAGGACTACATTCTTGCTATCCGTAAGTGCCACAAATGCCAAATTTACCAATGCAAGATGCGCGCCCCACCCGCTCACCTACACCCCGTCATTACTGTTGGTAACTTTGCCAAATGGAACATCGATTATATGACATGTAACCCTCAATTAGCTGGGGGGCATGGCTATATTATCGTCGTTGTGGATTGTTTCACCAAATGGGCCAAAGTGATGCCTACATATTCTGGAGATGGTAAGACGATGACTCAATTCCTTTTCAACCATGTTATTTCCAAGTTCGGCGTACCCGAAGCCATTGTCACAGACCATGGCTCGCATTTCTAAGATCACATGATGGAAGAGGTGACTTGTGCATTGGGTTTGTGCCACGATGGCTCGACTCCATATTACCCTTAGGCCAATGGCCAAGTTGAAGTCGTCAAAAATGCTTTGGTCACAGTGCTTCAGCATACTATTGGTATGCACAAGTCAAATTAGCATCTCATGCTCTTTTCAGCTCTATGGGCCTATCAAACTTCAACCAAAGATGCAACTAGTTTCACACCATTCCAAATAGTCTATGGTCTAGAAGCAACATTGCTGATCGAATGCAAGATTCCTTCACTCAAGTTAGTCGTTGAAATCCTCTGCGAAATATCACCTTAAGAGGAACACCTCTTATATTTAGAATGACTGGACGAGACTCGCCATCTCGCTGCCTTGGTCATTGAAGCACAAAAGAAACAAGTCAATATCCCATTTCAATCAGATGGTCTCCCCTTGCGTATTCTTTGACGGTGATTTGGTCCTATTATAGGACCAAGGTAATGATAAGCTAGGGGCAAGCAAGTTCGAACCTATGTGGCATGGGCCTTATATTGTAAAACACGTTTTGGAGAAAGGAGCCTACGAGCTTATTGATTATGAAGGAAATCCTCTCAATAAGCCCTAAAACGGGCTTTACCTCAAAAATTACTAAGCTTAGGTCACTTTGCATGGTTACTTATGTACATTAGTGCATGATTCATTTTTGTACAGTGTGGTTTTTTGTGATAGTTTTCAAACAACTTTCCTGTTTACTATGCTTTTCTTGCTTTACAAATTTCTACGACTCCTCATGTTGGTTTTGTCAATGGTACTTGTCGTAGTACCTGAAACCTATCATCCACGGCATGGTCTATCTATGACCCTAATGGTGATTTGATTGACCTTCAAGGTATCTCCCTAGGTCGTACAACCAACAACATTGTTGAATACAATGCGGTCATCAAACTGTTGTCAGAAGCCATCAATTTTGGCATCAGAGGATTGGTTGTCAACCTGGACTCACAGTGTTAGTGCCTTGATCTACCTCAAGCTGAAGGAAGGCAGGTCTACGGTAACATCAAACCATGCTTAAACTAGTAGCTAGCCCTAGCAGGTCGAGAGAGGGTTCTCTCCTTGTCAGTCTCAATTAGGATATTGGTAACTAGGGCTTGAGATGACTGAAATGAATTTTTATTTTAGGATAGGTATAGTAGATTAGCGTTTTTGGTCTGATTTTAGGTTTTGGTTGCTGGATCAATTGGAGAAGGTAGATTGTGTTCGGGAAATCAACTTAGGGATACAGTCATGTGCTGTGGGGCAAGGTAGACAAGGGTTTATGTATTAGAAATGGATTGAGATGGTAGATTAAGACAACTAAGAAGTTTAGGAGGGCATAAAGAAACTATGAATCCTCTTCAAACAGTGAAAACATTGAAACCAAATGCATTCCCTAGACAAAGCATTCTAAATTAGTGTATTTTGTCTATTCACCTTGATTCATTTAGTTTAGAAGAGAGAGAGAGATGTGGATACATATAAAACATCAGAAAAACTCATTACAAAGAAGAAACAATACATAAACTCACTGTCATAAGAATCCCACAAAAATAGCTGTGAAACCTGGTTTTATTCCTTGCCAAACTACTTATACAAATGTTCAATGAGTGC
This sequence comes from Pinus taeda, assembly GCA_000404065.3. Lineage (NCBI taxonomy): Eukaryota > Viridiplantae > Streptophyta > Pinopsida > Pinales > Pinaceae > Pinus > Pinus taeda. Next base: position 112,226 of record APFE030393082.1, on the reverse strand, counting down.
CAACACTTTTGCCAAAGTCCAACGTTGACAAAGGACTAAGAAAGTACATAATATAGGCATAAAAAAACTCATGGTATCTATCAGGGGTTAAGTCAATGAGCAGAGACGTGGTTTCAACCATATCTAAACTCAGAACAGGATTATAGGTAGTGGAACAGCTTGCCTCTAAAACCAAGGAAACCAATTCATTACAGCTCAAAAACACTTGGAAATTGATGTATATACCCTATGAATTGATTTTCATCCATATTTACATCGAATTCATCATTTACCATGCTTACATTTACCAAGAAATGATCAAAAAGTGATCTCCTAAGAAAACTAGGAAAAATCTGGAAAACTAGGCAAAATTGGCAAAATCAATTTAATGCACAGCGCCAAATTTTAATGCGTAGCGCTTTTTCTAGGGCAACTTTGGAAGCCTTCCTGGAGTCCAAATTAGGTGCAGGATAACTCGTTGGAAACATTTTCGAGTCTAATTTCTGTAACAACTTGAATTTTTGAATTGGGAGTCCATTTTCCCCTCCAAAAATTGACTCTCCCAAGACTACTTCTTATGTGGCAAAAAAGTCGTAGAGAGGGCACTTTTTAGGTGTTTTTTTCCCTTTTGGAGACCTAGAACTCGTCCAAAATTCCTCACCATTTCTGAGATTTCATAGTTTTCCATGCTAATTCCAAAAATGTAAACCATTTGCAAGAAGATGTCCCCAACACAGGCGTTGCACACCTATTGGAAAAGCCTGTTTTTCAATTTCAAAAATTCAAAAATGTCAAAATTTTCTCCAAATTTCTTGAAATCTGGCATGAATGATCCTTTTTAGGTGCTTTAATGGGCCAATGAAGCTTCTTCCAAGATCTTGAGTTTATCTTACTCTTTTTTGCTACTCAAAGCTCTTTTTAACTTAGCTTTTAACCTCTTCATCATACTGTCAACATACTATCATTTGCTCCACTATTCACCAACATTTGGAATGTGTGTTGCTTCTGCAATGGTGGTAGGTGACAAGGTGAAGGAGACACCAACAAGGTTCACTTGGCGATTATGTAGATGAGTGACAAACAATCGGGAAAGCTCATAGCAAGAATGATGTCTAAAACAAGATATAGCAAGAGGACAAGCAAGCAACTCTATGAGACTGATAGGTTCCTCTCGGATGATCTTTCCCCCTTTGTGCGGCTTTCTTGGTAGATGTTCTTCTCTAGAAGTGTCACTAAAAGTTTCCTCCTCCCTCTCATAGTCTATGTCTCTCTCCATGAGTTTTTTTTGGTGATGTGATAGGTGATGTGAAATGAAGGTTTGTAGGATAACAAGATGAGTATGAAGAGATTTGTTTCATAAGGTAAGTGAGGTGTAAGGGGATGGTGAGTGCTTGAGGGAGTGGAGGTTTTGAGGTTTTAGGGAACGAGGGGAATGAGGGGAATTAGGGGAGTGAATAGGGTTTTAGAGTGTAGGATGAGGGTTTAATAGGGAAGTAGGAGTAGTGAAGATGTAGGATCTCGGAGTTAGGGTTTGGGAATAGTGTATAGGCCTAGGGTTTTATATGGAGGGTAGGGATTTGGGAAATGAGCTATAATTATTTATGGATTGGGGAGAGGACTTAGGAGAGTAGGTGAAAAATGGAATAGGAGAGCAAAAATAGATGTTTTACAGCTTATGAGAGGTGATTTAGTGATCAGTTTAGGGTTTTGAGAAGAAAATCAAAGACAACTAGGGTTTGCTTTAGATGAGACCACACAACTCAATAAACCAAGAAAAAAATGTTCTTCAGAAAGGTGGATGACTTTAATTACTTGGAAGAATAATTAAATAGCTTTGGAGTTGTTTTGATGACAAATTTGAAGTGTTTTCAACAGGTGCGCAGCACCAGTGTAATTTCACACTAGAAACTTGCCACAAGTGTGCAGTGCCAATTTAATACGCAATGGATTTTTGTAGACCACATTTGGAGGCCTTTTCGGAGTCAAAATTGCGTTGGGAATAGGTCGTTGCAAAGCTTATTTATTCTACTTTTGAAAACATCCTGAATGTTTCAATTTGGAGTTCACTTGCCCTATCAAACATCAAATCTCCCAAGACTAGTCAAAATGTGCAAAATGAGGCTCCCTAAATGCAGAGTGTTGTTGCAGTCAACTTTTGAATGTCTTGTCAACTCCAAATTGAACTCATGATAGCTCATTGGAAATTTCCCTTTGTTTATATATCATTTGACTCATCAAGAAAGTCATTTGGACATTTAATCCAGGAGAAATATTGATTTTCCCAAAGTCACTCCAGAAGTGCATCAATTCTCCTGAGGCAACTGTATTTTTGACATTTCTTTAAAACCATGAAACTTGTGTAAAATATGAAGGAGGTTTTTCTTCCTTGGCCTATTATGGACAAAAAAAATTCTCCCTTTTTCCAAATTAATTTTTCCTTGCTCAGAAACATCATTTGAGTAAAAACTATCCCGATGTGTGGAACAGGGGATTTGTAGAACTTAAGGGAAGTGAAGGGGATAACGGGATTCTAAATTCTTGAGAAAATTTGTGGAAGTAGGGAGGGATGTTATAAAACAATGGAAAGTTTAATTTTGAATATTGAGTGAGGGAAAGGGGTCCGAAAGAGCAAAACACAAGCCTAGCCTAGAAAATTGTCAAATTGGAGCAACAAGCTAGGGTTTGTGGGAAAATGATGAATTTGAGGGATGTCAGTGATGGGAAGTGTTTAATAAGGTACACTAAGGATAGGGGAAGGTGTATGAGCATTAGGATGCAAGCTTTGTTGATGATTTGACCATCCAAGAGAAATTACCTTCAAAACCCTAGCAGAGGGAAATGAGCCTTACCCAAGTACAGCTGAAGCACGAAAAAGGTGTAAAATGACTCATTGGAACATGAAACAATGATGAAAAATCTCTGAATGATGGTACAATCATCTGAATGGTGACATGGACCAGCATTTGGACAACTTTGAAAGAAGTGAAAACAGATCCTAGACGTAATACCTAGTGATCGAATTCTATGTGAAGACTCACTGAAATGACAAAATTTGACCTTTAAACCTTAAAATAACTTTGTAAGAGCATGTTTGATCACTGGAGGAAGGCTTCAAATATTGACACTAACATTGGATCCAATAGGGATGATAGCTCCTTGTAGGTGCCAAGAACACTGTAGACCTAGTAGCCTTATCCATTGGGCAATGGAGTCAAAAACTCAAACTGAAATGCATGACTGAAAACTAATGACTTGACGACACAAACTGAATTTAGCTCAACTAAAAACTGACTCAATTCTAAAACACAACTGACAAACTAGAAAAATATGCTCAAAATGTAGCTTATTCAATAAAACCTAATCTAACTTTTACATTCATCACCTGATCAAGTGAAATGAAACAACCAATGCAACCAAGTAAGCATTCTGGCTATTGTTTGAATTCTCCGCAAGCACTTTCTTATGAACAATAAGAGAGAACTACAGAAAGGAAACTTCCATGAAAACTTGTAGACAAATCCATTGAAAAATATGGATTCTCTATCTGACTCAAAAAATACTGCATAAGGATCTTGAAATTCATGTACACTAGGACTTAGCTCATCCAATTGATCACTTTGCTTCTCCTCATACCATGAATGTAAACTTTCATTTGAGCTTTGTGACAAGACTCCTCTTGAAATTGACAAAGAAACCGGCTACCAAATCAAGTTTGTATCAATACTTGTTTCAATCTCACAGTTAGCTAGTGGAGAAGGACTTTGACTGCAGACATCATCCAACACATCAGCTATTGGATAGTGAAAAACTTGAAAAGACTGTTGCAACCCATTTTCTATTAGTTCTAATGAGATTGCATGATTTTCTATAGGATGCTCATTTGAAGATATACTATGCAAATTTCCCTTCAAAAACTAAAATGATTCAAAATAGAAAGGTGCAGAATCATCTTACATCATTTGATCATATGTTCGAGCTTCCAAGTCTTCCTCTGCAACCTGAAATTCAATGCCATTCTTTGGCTACAAATCTAGATATTGGAAGTCTTGAACAAGGATTTCATTGCCCTCAAGATGGTCCAAATCAAAACTTGTCGACAGTTGATTTATGATTGCATGAAAGTTGTCTCTGATAAACTGAAATGAAGAAAAACAAAAAGGCAAATATCCTTCACTTACTTCAAAATTTGCTGCACTTTCCTCCTCACTTCCATAACTGATATGTATTGACTGATCACTATACTCGAATTGCTGAAAGTGAACTTCCTCCTTCCACAAACTAGCTGCTGATTTGTCTACAGGACTAGCTTCTGTTTGGAGAACATAATCGTCATCATACTAATCAAACTGAGGCAAATCATCAGTATAAACACATCATCAAGCATACATGTTAGATCAACAGATCTCTCTTCTCCAATATGATCTATAAAACAATCATTATCAGATCTATGACAACTGGGATAAGAAAGAAAATGTTTTGGATCAGCAACTTGTTCCTCTCCAAGCAATGAGCCATGGTATTGAACATCGTACTCTTTCCTTCTAGTAATATTTTGCATCATCTCTTCCACTGCACTTACCAAAATGTTGAGCTTTACCTATAAAGATGTTGATTCCTCTGGATCGATGTTCTTCCTCTCTTCTTTATTCAACTTTTCCCTTCTGATCAACAAATTAGCCTCTACATCTACTGCATTGTTTTTCATCTCTTCAAGTGTTGCAAGATTCCTTTCTCTTATTTGAAACTCCATTTCCAGATCAAAGGCTTCCGGGTAGTGCAAGAGAGTAGATCTAGGAGGAGGTCTTATAGTAATAAACATCGAACAATAAACTTGGTTAAATCTGGTAGAAAACTGTTGTATTGTCTCCCCTGGCTGTCTTTTCAACTAGTTATACTCTTCTAGAATCAAGAAAGGGTTCTGTCTGATCATTCACTTGTGGAGGAAAACTTTGACGAATTGTTGGAAATCTGAGATGCTCGCATCAGGAACGGTTTTGAACCAACTCTTGACTTTGCCTTGCAAAGAAAGAGCAAAAAGCCTAATACTTACATCCTCTTCATCAACTTCAGAAAGGTCAAGAAAATATTCAAAATTTTGTACATGTTTCTCAACAATGATGTCGTTACAGTTACCATCAAATCTTGGTAGACATAGGTAATGGTTTTTAGGGAAATCATGGGATAGGAGGCGAAATTAGAGGCTTGTATCTATCTGGAATTTTTCAAGGTATAGGAATATGTAAAGAAGGTGTAGAATCAGTCTTGGTCTCTTGAGGCCCATCAGTTTGAAGACGGTCATCACAAGATTCAGAAGAAGGTTCTTGATCAAGCTCAAAGGTGTGTGAATATTTCACAATCTTCAAAGGGAAAGAATCAAATGTGGGTCTAGGATCTTTTCTCAAATACATTATACTTTGCAAAGCCTTCTTGACATTCTCGGGAAAAGAGAAGAAATAATTTATAACAAAGAACATAATGTCTTGGATGAAATTCCAAATTGAATACCTGATCTTTCCATATTGTTCTTTCATGTTTTTGCTATTCAAGTTCATCCCCCAATGGAGTCCTTGGATCTGATCTCGAAACTGATTTGGAGTCGCCAGGTGAATGATTTTATCCTTGCTGTGTCTGATCATTATTCACCATCAACAATCAGATTTGAACTTGATTACATTTTGCTACGAAACATAAAACTACATTCCCCAGTATGGTCACCACTATGTTAGTGCCTTTATCTACCTCAAGCTAAAGGAAGGCAGGTCTAGGGTAACATCAAAACACACTTAACCTGGTAGCTAGCCCTACCAGGTCGGGAGAGGGCTCTCTCCTTGTCAATCTCAATTAGGTTATTGGCAACTAGGGATTGAGATGACTAAAATGAATGCTAATTTTAGGCTAGGTATAGTAGATTAGGGTTTCTGGTTTGATTTAAGGTTTTGGTTGCTGGATCAATTGGAGAAGGAAGATTGGGTCCAGGAAATCAACTCAAGGATACATTCATGTCTTGTGGGGCAAGGTAGGCAAGGGTTTATGTACTATAAATGGATTGAGAAGGTAGGTTAAGACAAATGACGAGTTGAGGAGGGCATAAAGAAACTATGAATCCTCTTCAAACAGTGAAAAGATTGAAAACCAGACACATTGCCAAGACAAAGCACTGTAAATTAGTGTATTTTGTCTATTCACCTTGATTCATTTAGTTTAGAAGAGAAAGAGAGAGATGTGGATACATATAAAACATAAAAGAAAACTCATTAGAAATAATAAACAATACATAAACTCACTATCACAAGAATCCCACAAAAATAGCTTTGAAACCTGGATTTATTCCTTGCCAAACTGCTGATACAAATGTTCAATGAGTGCCAACACTTCTGCCAAAGTCAAAGCTTGATAAATGACTAATAAAGTACACAATATAGGCATCAAACAACTCATTCTAGCTATCATGGATCGAATACATGAGAAGAGGGGTGGTTTCAACCATATCTAAATTAAGAAGATGAATATAGGTAGTGCAATAGCTTGCCTCTAAAACCAAGGAAACCAATTCATTACAGCTCAAAACCACTTGGAACTTGATGTATCTACCCTATGAAGTGATTTTAATCCATATTTACATATAATTCATCATTTACCATGCTTACATTTACCAAGAAATGAGGAAAAAGTAATCTCCCAAGAAAACTAGGAAAAATCTGGAAAATCAGGTAAAATTGGCAAAATCAATTTAATGCACAACGCCAAAATTTTAATGCGGAGCGCTTTTTCTAGGCCAATTTTGGAAGCCTTCCTAGAGTCCAAATCAGGTGTAGGATAGCTCGTTATAAATATTGTTGAGTCTAATTTCTGGAAAAGCTTGAATATCGGAATTTGGAGTCCATTTGCCCCTCCAAAAATGGATTCTCCCAAAACTGCTTCCTGTGTGGCAAAAAAGTGGCAGAGAGGGCACTTTTTAGGTGTTTTTTGCCCTTTTGGAGACCTAGAACTTGTCCAAAATTCCTAGCCATTTCTGAGATTTCATATTTTTCCATGTTGATTCCAATGTAAACCATTTTTCAAGAAGATGTCCCCAACAAAAGCACAGCGCCACATATTGGAAAAGCCTGCTTTTCAATTTCAAAAATTCCAAAATGTCAAAATTTTCTCCAAATTTCTTGAAATTTGGCATGAATGATCCTTATTAGGTGCTTTGATGGGGCAATGATGCTTCAGCCAAGATCTTGAGTTTATCTTTCTCTTTTTTGCTCCTCAAAGCTCTTTTTAGCTTATCTTTTAGCCTCTTCATCATATTGTCAACATATTATTCTTTATTCCATTGTTCACCAACATTTGGAATCCCTGTTGCTTCTGAGATGGTGGTAGGTGACAAGGTGAAGGAGACACCAACAAGGTTCACTTGGACATTATATAGATGAGTGACAAACAACCGAGCAAGCTCATAGTAAGAATGATGTCTAAAACAAGATATAGCAAGAGAACAAGCAAGCGACTCTGTGAGACTGATAGGTTCCTGCTGGATGATCTTTCCCCCTTTGTGTGGCTTTCTTGGGACATGTGCTTTTGTAGAAGTGTCACTAAAAGTTTCCTCCTCCCTCTCACAATCTATGTCTCTCTCCATGGTTTTTTTTTGGTGATGTGACAGGTGGTGAAATGAAGGTTTGTGGGATAACAAGATGAGTATGAAGAGATTTGTTTCATAAGGTAAGTGAGGTGTAAGGGGATGGTGAGTGCTTAAGGGAGTGGAGGTTTTGAGTTTTTAGGGAATGAGGGGAATGAGGGGAGTGAATAGGGTTTTAGAATGTAGGATAAGGGATTGATAGGGAAGTAGGAGTAGTGAAGATGTAGGATTTGGGAGTTAGGGTTTGGGAATAGTGTATAGGGCTAGGGTTTTATATGGAGGGTAGGGTTTTGGGAAATGAGCTCTAATGAATTAGGGATAGGGGAGGGGACATAGGAATGTAGGTGAAAAATGGAATAGGAGAGAAGCAATAGATGTTTTACAACTTATGAGAGGTGATTTAGTGATCGGTTTAGGGTCTCGAGAAGCAATTCAAAGACAACTAGGGTTTGCTTTAGATGAGACCACACAACTCAATAAACCAAGCAGCAAATCTTGTTCAGCAAGGTGGATGACTGTACTTACTTGGAAGAATCATTAAAGAGCTCTAGAGGTGCTTTTATAACAAATTTGAAGTGTTTTCAGCAGGTGCACAACTCCAATTTAATGCGCGGTGCTAGTGTAATTTTACACTAGAAACCTGCCACAGGTGTGCAGCACCAATTTAATGCGCAACTCCTTTTTGTAGACCACCTTTGGAGGCCTTCCTAGTGTCCAAATTTGGTACAGTATAGCTTTTTAGAAAACTTATTGAGTCTGCTTTCCAAAACATATTGAATGTTTCAATTTAGAATTCATTTTCCCTATCAAACGTCAAATATCGCAAGACTAGTCAAAATGTGCAAAATGAGGCTGCCTAAATGCAAAGTGTTGTTGCAGTTAACTTTTGAAGGTCTTCCTCAACTCCAAATTGAGCTCATGATAGCTCATTGGGAATTTCTCTTTGTTCATATATAATTTGACTCATCAAGCAAGTAATTTGGACATTAACTCCAGGAGAAATATTGATTTTCCCAAAGTCACTCGAGAAGTGCATAAATTCTCTTGAGGCAACTGTATTTTTGACATTTCTCTAAAAATGTGACACTTGTGTAAAAATGAAGGAGGTTTTTCTTCCTTGGCCTATGATGGACAAAAACCTCTCTCACGTTTTCCAAATTCATTTTTCCTTTCTCAAAAACATCGTTTGAGTAAAACCTGTCGTGATGTGTGGAACAGGGGATTTGTAGAAATTAAGGGAAATGAAGGGGATAAGGGGCTTCTAAATTCTTGAAAAAATTTTGGGAAGTAGGGAGGGATGTTAGGAAACATGGGAAAGTTGAATTTTAAATATTGATTGAGGGGAAGGGGCCCGAAAGGGCAAAACACAGGCCTAGCCTAGAAAATTGTCAAATTGGAGCAACAAGCTAGGGTTTGTGGGAAAATGATGAATTTGAGGGGCATCAGTGATGGGAAGTGTTTAATGAGGTAACGTAAGGATAGGGGAAGGTGTATGAGCATCAAGATGCAAGATTTGTTGATGATTTGACCATCCAAGACAAATTACCTTCAAAAGGGAAATGAGCCTTACCCAAGTACAACTGAAGCATGAACAAGGTGTAAAATGACCCATTGGAACATGAAACAATGATGAAAAATCGCTAAATGATGGTACACTCATCTGAATGGTGACATGGACTGACATTTGGACAACTTTGAAAGTAGTGAAAACAAATCCTAAACCTAATACCTAGTGACCAAATTTTATTTGAAGACTCACTGAAATGACAAAATTTGACCTTGACACCTTAAAATCACTTTGTAAGAGCATGTTTGATCACTAGAGGAAGGATTCAAAAAGACTGACACTAACACACAGCTTGTCGTCCTTCAACTCAACGGGAAATATTTTACTAGGAACCCTCAAATATTATGAATGTTTCTCGGTATCCATCTAATGGAAAGACATTTTGATTATATAACATATCATCATATTCGTAGACGCATGAATACATTGACAAATGCATTAGCTAATTACGTGTTGGATAGGCATTTGTGAAACATGTAAAAGATAAGACAATCCATTTGTACCATAATAGATAGGAAAATACAACATATATATATATATATATATATATATATATCTATATATATATATATATATATATAATATATATATATATATATATATATTATATATATATATATATAGATAATATAGATAGAATAGATAGATAGATATAGATATATGGTGAGAATTTTTTATACATAAGAACCCCAAAAAATAATATGTGTGTCTACGATAACATCAACGCTCGCATGTCTCATATATCTGTGGCACGCAGGCAGTGCTAGACCTAGGAACTAATCAACATGGTGGTCATGATAGCACGAGACAACTCATGCAACATGACTCAACAGTTGGCTAATCCAATCTGATACTCCCACCATGTGCCTCTGGTACTGATGAGGCATGTCTCATATCCAAGCATACTCTAGCATACCATGAGTTAACCCCTCAAGGTTCCTCATGCTCGCCTCCTCGTTGTCACTCCCTTCCTGATAAGGGGCAATGTCATCAATACGACAAGGGACGCACCTGACTATCTGCGAAATCTTGGTTGGCCGCTCTGGTCCAACATCTAAATAAAAAAGAGAAATTTTATAAGCACCCATATACCAAAAAACAATTAAAAAATCTCAAAATTCAAAAAAATTATTTTTTACCTTCATCATCGAAGTCCTCTCCATCTGGTAAGGGTATATCTCGATCTCCATGGAAATTAGTGCTACTGTATGGCCAATTCTCCATGATGAATTTTTTCCATTGTAGCCATGAGAAGAATGAAGGTTGGTATGACATGTGTTGACCCCCAGTGGTCTTAGGCATCAAACGACTCCAATGGGCCATCCATGGATCACATGGTGTAGGAGGATCTACCTCAGTTAATTGATACTGGAATAGTGGCACTTACTCCAGGAAGAAGGTCACCGTTACAGATTCGAAGCCAAATAGCTTCAGATTACTTGCCTTGGCCTTGGACAACTGGCGCTTGATGTTCATCTTCATGGCCTCTTCCCAGTTGAATATCATAGGAGTTGTGTAGTCAATAGCATAAAGGAACTTCAACTTGTTAGTCTCATGTTCCACCTAGGACCCTACCACTCTATTGATATTCAACAGAAGCACCCTCAGTGTCAAATCCAACACACTGGAAATCTCTATCTTCCCACTCTTGTATTTCAGGGCCTTAGGGCAGTGTTTGGCAAGTAGGGAAGATATTCTTGCCCCGATCAGACGTGACCCATATAAGTTCACTGGATCACCTCTGCGAGACAATCCAATGTTGAAGTAGATATCTGAAGTTGTCAACTCCAACTCTTGGTCCCAATGACAATAATCTCTCGATTAATGTCCCAAAGGCTTATCAAGTATCGAAGAAACTCGGGTTGGGCCCGCATCCTTGGTGTAAGGAATAATTTGAGGAGCCTGCAAGCCCTTAAAGCCTCTAGGAAATTTGGATCATTCATTGCTTGGGTGTCAACATCTTCATGTTCCCTTTCCTTCTAATCCACGATTTTCAGCTATTTTCTCCTGCAAAAGCCATTAATTTGAGTCAATAATCATCTTTGGCACATAAAATTCAAGATTAGACGTCCTATTTTTGAGAACATAGGGTTTAGCCCTATCCATGGCTCTCATGTGCCTGTTTTAAAAATAGTTGCGCCGATCAGCATGGATGGCTTTACAAATCGCCCTCAGCCGGCACGATTCTGTGCCCAGAAATCGCGCCGCCCGAGGGAAAAAAATATTTTCAAAAACATCCATAATAATCCCAAAAATGGCTAAAAATAGGAATAAATGGCATCAAAATGGAGCTCAGGGCTTCGGTTGTTACCTGGAACTGACAGCTTGCTGATTGATCTCCCAGATATCCCACAATCTGCTCCGGAACAATTAGGGAAAAAGTGGCTAAAAAATCTTTACAGCAAAGGTAAAATGGTAAATGGTAAAAATATATTTACTTTTTACCCTTTTCATTCATTTTTTTCATGAAAATATCAGGTTTTGTACATATTTTTGACCTATTTTTCCTTAAGGACTCAATAATACACTTTTCCTTACTTTTGCAGCAATAGGTGATGGATGTTTGATGATGACGATGAGTCACGTTTTAGCCGTTTTCTCGACTCGTTAAACTCATATGAAAAGGTTGTCGGGTATTTTTTTCCCTTTTTAACTCATTAAAGAGAATAAAAACTAGGGGTCCACTTTTAGCTCTTTTCCGACCCTTTAAAAACAAAATGATGGTCGAGCCCTTGTCGTTTCGAATTCATTAACAAATGTGAAACGTCGTATGCCCAGTATAAGTTTACCCCGTTTTCGGGCTGGGAGACACTATTTACAAAAAAGGTACTCCTTGATTGAAATGGTCAAGCAGTTCTCTCAAGTATTGTTTTCTACCTTTTCGGGATCAAGAGACACAAATGTACGAAAAGGGACCATGTGGAGTTTTCTTTTACGTGTCTTTTTCAAACTTTCTAAACATGAAAAAGATACCGAGTTACACCTTTTTCAGACTTGTTAAACTATTAAATGACATCGGATTTGTCACCATGACGAACATGAGCTTCTCCTTCCTAGGGCTCGTTAAATTTACTAGGTCAGGATGAATTTACAGTGCAAGCATATGTTATCCCCTTCAAGCTTGCGATTTAAAAATAATTGGGGTACTCGATAGAAATGGTGGGGGAAAAATTTGGAAATCTATCAGTTGTGTCGGCAGCTCATTCTTGAACATGACACTCTTTGCTTCATGTCGGGTTGGGACATCCTCCTTTGCATGATTGAGCTTCCTGGGTTTGGGCCGTTTATTTTTGTCTTCCATTTGATCTCTGCCACGCCATCATGAGCACTGATCCCGTGGATCCAAAAGTTGCCAAACTTCCATTTGTGTTGTTGATATGTTCAAGAGTTGTCCTTCTACAATTACAGTTACCTTTGATTCTCTGTATCATCCAAAATCATTTTGCATCCTCTCGTCTTGCGTCAATGATGTGGGATTCATTATGTCCCTCTTTTGAGACAGTCGCTTTCTGTCGACTTCAACTCGTTATCTAGGAAGTTGACCGATAGACTCCCTTCCAGTACCTTAGAGATTACATGCCATAATGGCATGTTCTTCGCACTCAACAACAAGTTCACATCATTGGCTTTCAATCAAGTGATTTCACAGGTGTTCGAATTTAGTTCCTGTATTCACATTTCGTGAATTGTGTTGATGGTACCTTGAGGACTATTGTCATTATTGGTGGTTTCTCTCACTCTTGTTAAAAATTTACATCATCATTGGTAATCAAGTGAATTTCTAGCATGTTCGATGTCAACACATCTATTTGCATGCTAGAATCTGTACTTGGATCAGGTCATGTTGGAGCACAATACCCTGGACTCGGATCCCAAAAAGTCCACATTGCGAAGTGATGTGACATGGTTATGATGATATGCATGTCTCTTTCAGATGGCTGGCTATGACCAGACCTTGAGTTATCATATGTTATCCTTCTCATTCTTAGATGGCTATGACCATACCTTGGTTTCATTATGATCCTCTTTGATAGATGGTTATGCCCATACCTTGATCCATTTACATGATCATTCTCTGGATAGTTGCATCCATGCCATGATTCATATATCATTTGATAGAGATCTCATTTTATGTATATGTATTTGTACTTTCTTTTAGGTTTTCAGATGGTAGACCAGTTCCCTGCACTGATCTATAAAGCATTTCATCCCTCACTCTAGTTCGTCATTCATGCTTTAGGGGGCATATGTTACACATCATTTTGTCACTATCCCTCTACTCTCGGTTCCTTGATCTTGGAGGACCTCTATACTGAACCCCACATGGTTTTCCTTCATGAAGAAACTCCCATTTTGTCCCTCTTCATGAGCAGATAAATTCCCTTTTGCACCATTTCCCTTGAAACTTATGTTTTGCCCAGTTTACAAGACCGACGCTAATGGCCTTTGTCTCCCCCATGCCAATGTGCATAGATTAGCACTACTCCTCACACCAGTCCTGTTATGGAAAGTTTTTTAAATTAGATCCAAAGGTTCTATTAGCGTTTTTGGCATTTGGCCCAAAAATGGATCCAAAACACTCCCAAAGTCTCCAAAGTTTGCTTAAAATCATGCAAAGATCAAAATAAGCGAGCGAAGAGAGCCCTTGGAAGGGCAAAAATACACTATCAAGAGGCTAAAAAACTTCAAAATCATGAAAAAACCATGTATCAGAGACTTAAACTCAAGAATGCATAGCAGTTATTAGATCTGGCCGATCAATGGCCCAGATCTAAGTGAAAAATCGCAAATCGGCGGGTTGCAGACAGTGGCAATCAACACAAGGCACCGTCGATCAACGATCTCCAATGATCGAATCAGTGAGTCGCATCGACGGTGGCCATTGGAGGCAGTAGGAGTAGAGTCATGATAAGATCGAGACGAGCGATATGTCGATCACCGATATCAGTAATATCTCTATCCGTGGGGAACATATGCCATGCTATATGAAGGACCTGGGGAGTGAGCGACGTGCGATTGCAATCTATTGCATTGCTTTATCGCTATCGACAAAAACCATGGGGCGGGGCCTTTGCAGATACATACAGGCAACCCGATAGCCAAACCTGACGGCATTATATATGATGTTTTATAATATTTGAAGTCTGAAGATTGGCCATTTTTAATGTATTTTGTGTATTTTCATTATATAACGAAAATACACAAAGAGCCTTGGGGCAGTGCGATTGCGATGAAGCCTAGACCCGAAAGGGTCTAGGAAGTAAAATATATATTATTTCAAATCTGCCAAAGCCAATTTTTCATTTTATTTTTGTGTTTTCGTTGTTTAAATGACATACAAAGGGAACCATAGGACAAGCTAAGTGTGACAGGCGACAGCGACCCAAGGGCAGACCCAATAGGACAAAAGCCATGTTTAAGGACTTTTTAAAGTCCAAAATACAGAGAGAAGTTGGGATTTATCAGTGATTGCAATGTTTTCTTTGTAAATATAGGAAACAATCAAAGGAAACCTTTAAAGGGATTACAGAGGCCGGAAGACCCATTCCACTACATGGCAGAGTCTAGGAGGCAGGCTGCTGGAAAACCAAGACCGGAAAGGAAATAAAAGGGGCCATATAGCAACACAACATGCACAACTCCTCCCCAAAACCGACATAGATGTCGAGAAGCAACACAACTCATCAATAGCCCAGCGCAGCTCATCAAACAAACATCATGGAGCATCTCTGGCATAATATAGATCCCATATGGTGCGTCAAACTACCTGAAGGTGGTTATTCCTCTATCAAAACGTGAAACCCTCCGAGCCATGCATGCCCATAGAGGGAATCAAACATTTGAGGGACAATTTAGATAATATTAAGACTTCGAGCCTCTTAGAGCTCAAGAGCATTGTAAACAGGCTATAAATAGTTGAAAGTAAGATGTAATACTAGTTCAACTTCTGGAGATTGTTCCTCCTATGTTCCTTCAAGCTTCTCATATTCATTCTAGAAATATAATCTTATTTTGCTATTATATGTTCAATGTCCATTCTCTTTGTTGTTCTATGCTTGCACTTGAACAATTTTTTCATGTTTTCTTTTGTGTCTAAGGCCAGATAACTGTCATCTTATCTCTGCATTGATGAATTAGATTTGTAAGCTTCCTTACTACTTGAAGCTAGCCATTCATATGTGGTCATATATACATCTGCTGGTATAGTCAGAATTCTCCATCGATCCATTGAATCTATAAATTACTGAGCATTAGTGGTCTAAATCCTTGTATTGGTGAAAGTGTTCATGCATGTCTTGAGTGATAATAGAGCTGAAATGGTTATCTGGCTTGATCCAAACCATCATCCATTCCAATAGTTCTAAGAACAATATTGAAGATTATATGTTACCAAGCATCTTTGAGTTGCAACCTAGGAGAGTTTTCTGGAGTGATAACATAATTGGCATCGTTGCTGGGGAGAGGAAACTGAAGCTTAGCTTCCCTGGGAAACGACATAGATTTAGCTTTGATGATAGATAAAGTCTGGGCACTTTTTTGGTTGTAATCATCTATCTAGCGACTCTACCAAAGGAAGAACCTCTTGGCAACTCCACTTCATAGTTCTAGCTTAGTTTGTGAGGCATACTCAAAGAAATCCTCAAAAGCTACAAGCTGACCGAGTACTTGACCCTGAAAAAATCATCAAAAGAGAGAAAGGTATTGCAGAAAGGAGCATCGGGTTCAGGTAAACCTAAACAATCTCCTATATCTCTTCAAGAAAGGCCTGTAATAGAACAAATATATGTTTAGATTTATAGCTTCTAATACTAGCAGCGAAGAAAAACTCTCAGAGATCCATAAAGCTCCTTCTTCTTTAGGTTTTGCTTTTGTTGTATGCCCAAAGGAAACCTCACCTCCTACCCATCATACTCCTTTAGTCTTATCACTCACTTCTCAGCCCTCTATCATTCAAACTGCTAGTACTCTTTTAGCCACCACAACTATGGTAGGTCCACAAGAACCTACCAAAATGGAAAGAATCATAGTTGCTAGGTATGGACCTCTAATACTGCCCACTCCTTCGAATGCTATTCCTATAGCAGATATTGAGGCCTTAGATGATGCATTCCTAAAGCATTGGGGGGATAAGAAGGATCTCCTTTACTACCACATTGAGTTTGGAAACTTATAGAGGCAAAATGGTGAGTTGCTGTCTAATTTTAATAAGAGATTTAACTGCATGTATAGCAAGATACCAGCTAAAGTGAAACCCACCACTACCTCTGCTAGACTCATCTATGCCAGTGCCTTTGATTCTGACTTCTATTTACTGTTGAGAGAGAGGTGATGTGCTTCTTTGGTTGATATACAAGATGTAGCCCTGGAAGTAGAATCAAAACTCATGACTATAGCAAAGCTCAAAGGTAATGTTGATAGAAGGAGATAGAGGGGTGAGACTTCATCATCTTCAAATCCCAAGATTGATAAAATGGCCAAGATGATAGAGTCATTAGCCTCTGAAGTTTCCAAATTAAAGGTTGAGCAGAATTTTGGGAAAGGAAGGGTTCCTAGTACCTTTACTCCTCCAAATCTGAATCCATATAGAAGAGCAAATGAGAAGTTGCATATTTTGTAAAGAAACAAAGATGCCAATGAAGACCAAAGGGTGAAGACCCCTTTTAAAAATGTATTCATGGAAGAAGAGTAGTTTGAAGAAGATGATGAGATCCATTGTATGGAAGACAAAGGCAGTGCCACTTTTTTAACCAAAGCTGCCTATGAGAAGCCATTATTGAATGACCAGATCAGCCAAGAATGGAATGGTGAAGCTATTCTACAAACTGAAGATCAGTACCAATATAATCTAAGGTAAAAGATGAATAATGTCAAGGAGACTCCTATTCACAAAGTTGTTGTCCCTGCAGAACAACAAGCTAATAAACAGAAGCAACCAACAGCTGATCCTATCATCCTCAAAGCTCTAGCCATAGAGGTAAGAGGCCTTGACAAGTCCCCTTCTTATTACAGTTTTCAATCAGAAATTCAGAAGCTAAGAATACCTATGCCTTTGATTGAACCAGTGAAAAATGAGTCCTTCAAAGCATCCAACCTTAAGGATTTTGAGCTTAAAGCCATCAAAGCTTCCACTGCCTATGTAAATCTGCAACATGACCAACCGGCTGTTACTCTCAGCCCAATGATTGAAAATTGTGAAGATGACTCCCCATCATTCTATGTCTCTCTCACTATTCAAGATAAAATCCTTCATAATTGCCTTCTGGACACTGGAGCCAGCCATAATCTAATGCCTAAGGTTTTCATGGATAAGCTCAGTCTTGACATATCAATTGGCCTCTATGCATCTTTAAAAACCAGTTTTCCAGATCATAGAGGAAGAAGGCCCACATATTTGGGACATGTTCTTTGATGGGGCTTGCTCTAAGGAAGTTGTAGGAACAAGTGAAGTCCTTGTGTCTCCCAAACAAGAATGCATTAATTCATCTTTCATATTAAATTTTTAGGTCACAAAAGACACAACAGAGTATGAAGTAGAATTTATCATTCAGCAGGTGTGAAAAACCTTCCAAGAAAAATATCCAAGGTTGAAAGCATACAGAGGTGAGGTGAAATATAGACCATCTCTACCTGATAATGTCAAATGCTGGAAATTTTTTGAAGTAGATGATCAAATCAATAGGCTTTTGCAAGTCTTTGATGATTTTGTTGATATGCACATTGACCGAGAGAAAGAAGCCTTTGATAGAAAGGTAAAAAGGGTCAATTTTCAGTTTGGTGACTATTTTCTCGAAAGGGGTGCATCAAAGGAAGGATATGTTTTCGATGGCCCAGTCAATGGGCTGTTCTTCAAAGTTTATTTTAGTTAAGGCTTTTAGGCCTTAGTATTGTAAATATGTTGTTTTCAAGTTTTTATTTCATGCTAAATAGACTCCATGCCCAATGCACCACTAGGAGGAAGATTTGATCTCGTTTTTTACAGGAAAGGCATTATTCTGTAGTTCTTGAAACCTCATAGGGAGGCTTTCATCCCCAGAAGGAGCTAATGTTGGAAGGGTAGAAAAAGATTATCAACGGTCATAAACAGTGGCAATTGGCATAATACATGATCGATCAGTGATCTCTGATGATCAGATCGGCAGGTCGCATCGGAGGTGGCAATTGGAGGCAGTCAGATTAGATTCGCGATGAGATTGGGTCGAGAGAGATGCCGATCACCAATATCAGCGATATCATTATCGGCGGGGAGCATATGCCATGTTATATGAAGGACCTGGGGAGTGAACGATGCGCGATTGAGATATATCGCATCGCTTTATCGCTATCGGCGGAAACCATGGGGCGGGGCCTTTCTAGATACATACAGGCAACTCGATAGCTAGACCCGAAGGTATTATATATGATGTTTTATAATATTTGAAGTCTGCGGATTGGCCATTTTTAATATATTTCGTGTATTTTTGTTATATAGAAAAAATACGAAGGGAGCCTTGGGGCAGTGTGATTGCGATGAAGCCCAGAGCCTAAAGGGTATGGGAAGTAAAATATATATTATTTGAAATCTTCCAAAGCCCATTCTTCAATGTATTTTTGTGTTTTTGTCATTTAAATGAAATACAAAGGGAACAATAGGACAGACTAAGTGCGACAGGCGACATAGACCCAAGGGCAGATCCGATATAATAGAAAGCCATGTTTAATGAGTTTTTAAAGTCCAAAATACATAAAGAAGGTGGGATTTATCAATGATTGCAATGTTTTTTGTGTAAATACAGGAAACAGTCAGAGGAACCCTTTAAAGGGATTATGGAGGCTCGAAGACCCATTCAACTACATGACATAGTTCGAGAGGTAGACTGCTGGAAAACAAAGACCAGAAAGGGAATAAAAGGGGCAAGAGAGCAACACAACATGTGCAGCTCCTCCACAAGCCGACATAAAGGCCAAGAAGTAGCACAACGCATCAATATCCCAGTGTAGCTCATCAAACAAACATCATGGAGCATGTTTGGCATTAGGCACCTCCTAGACAGTGCATCAAACTACCTAAAGGTGGTTATTCCTCTGTCAGAAGGTGAAAACCTCCAAGCCATGCCTGCCCATAGAGGGAATCAAACAGTTAAGGGACAAATCAGACAAGATTAAGACTTTCAGCCTCTTAGAGCTTAGGAGCACCGTAAACAAGCTATAAATATCTTAAAGTAAGATGTAATACCGGTTAAACTTCTAGAGATTGTACCTTCTTTGTTCCTTCAAACTTCTCATCTTCATTCTAGCAATATAAGCTTATTTTTCTATTATATGTTCAATGTCCAATCTCTTTTTTGTTCTATTCTTGCACTTGAATAGTTTGTTCATGTTTTCTTTTGTGCTAAGGCCATATAACCATCATCTTATCTATGCGTTGATGAATTAGATTTGCAAGCTTCCTTACTTCCTGTAGCTAGCCATTCATATGTGGTCATATATGCATCTGTTGGTACAGTTAGTATTCTCTATCTATCCATTGAATCTATAAATTATTGAGCATTAGTGGTCTAAAGCCTTGTATTGGTGAGAGTGTTCATGCATGTCTTGAGTGAGAATAGAGCTGAAATGGTTATCTGACTTGATCCAAACCATCATCCATTCCAATAGTTCTGAGAAAAATATTGAAGATTATATGTTACCAGGAATCTTTGAGCTACAACCTAGGAGATTTTCCTAGAGTGATAACAAGTTCCAGCTCTTGAAGCTCCATAACGGAAGTATGGTAAAAGGTTTGGCTAGATGGGGTCGAGGATGACAACTTGGGCACCTCTCCCCTATAATGATGGAACTACCTCAAGGGATAAGTCCTTCTCCCATGAGAAGACGATACATCTCCCATCCATATTTCCTATATAAACCTCCCTTCTTCCCAAGCACAAACTATATTTTTAGTCAAAGTTGATAGTTTTGGCTGAGTGCGAGTGTTATAGTAGCAAAGTGTTGATGCTATTTTGGAGTAGACAAGCAAGCTATTACTAGTTGTAGTTATCGAGTTCTGTGAGGGAGAAGTGTGTTTTTGTTTGGAGTGTATCCTAAAGGGAAGATCTTTTAAACTACGGTTGTTTGAAGCCATTGTGGAATGCTAGCAGAAGTGTGAGGGAACCTGGTCTTGTCAGAGGAAGATTGCAACATCAAGACGAATGGTTGTAATCTCTCTTTGATATTAGTATATGCAACTATCGATTGATTTCCTACATGTTTTATAATATTACATATTCATGGCTTAATGTTTCTTGACTTGTTAAGTAGGTTGAACTGCAATTAGTCTATTATTATGTTTGTATGTTGTTGTTGTTTACTTGTTTCAAGAGCTTGAAGAAGGAAGCGAGAGATTGCTAGAGTGAGAAAGAAAGGACATCATCAAGAGGGATAAGCAACCAAGACATAGGCCCTATTGATTGATTCTAACCTAAGGTAATCTTCCATAGAATGTATCTATTGTGGCTAGATCCATTATCGGGATAGAGGAATTCGTTCATGTTTGCACTTATAATTTTACTTCACCACACCGCCTCCTTTGGATCTTCAAGCTCAATATTTTGGATCTTGGTGGTGGCCATGGTGGCACCGAGCTCTACATCAATGATATGCTTCCCGTTATCAGTTCCCTCATCAGGTTCTGATTCAGAGTCAGAACTTGCATCTGACTCAGAAGCCTTTATCTCGACCACCAGTGACTGCTTGGCCCGACACTCACTTTTACTATGAGTGGAGCTCTTATGGAACTCACACTATTTTCTCGTGTCCCTCTTCCTCTTTGTGGTATTATTCTTTACTTGCGGATTTAGCGGGTTGTTTTGTGTAGCCTAGCCTTGGCTTGGTCCTTTGTTTTGTAGTTTGGAGGTGCATTTTCCTTGCTTTGGATTTATAAATCCAAAGTCCCTCTTCTTCTGTTTAAAATTTTGTTCAATCCTGACAGCATACAGATAAATCGTGTTGACCAAGGAAATATCATGGAACTCCATCTCATCCTAGATATCCTTGTGTAGACAGCCATAGTACTTGAGCACCAAATTCCGCTCAGTATCCTTGATACCCAAATTCACATGAAGGGTATGGAAAATATTTGTTAACTCTGGCACATCTTGGTCCCTTCCCAGCAGGATAATATTCTTCCTTGACGGTGTCTCAGAAATAATTCCAAGTGGGTATGGCTGAAAATATCAAGGGTTCATTCTCGTCCTTTTCTTCACAGTAGGTTTCCCACCAGTCCTTGATGTGTGAGGCGGATTAGAGAAGTGAAAAAGTAATTCTTTTTCCGATTGGAAAATTAATGAACTGAAAAATATCCTTCCAAAATATTTAAACATTTACTTAAGGTTTTTGAATCTATCAGGCCTTCGAATATGGGAATATCGAATTTAACTTGTACCTTAAAAGGAGTGGCACCTCCAAAGTGGCTACTGGATGAAGATGCATCGATTGTGGGTAGTTGTCAAAGGATCTGGGCAAAGATATCCATCATCGTGTCCCTCTATCCGGGATTCCTCAAGCAACATTTTGAAAGGATATTCGGCCCCCTTGTCTTTATTTTCTTCTGCAGTGGGAGGTTGTCAAGTTTTTTGAGGATGATCTTGCAATGGTTCAACTAGATCAAGCCCTAACTCCTTATATCTTGACCTCGTTGGGCATATGCAAGGAAAAATAGAGAAGGAGAAGACCGCCCTGATACCACTAATATGAACTTAAATAGGAATGCAACAACTTATATATATAATCATAAACATGGAGATGCAACACAAAAACACTTCATTTCATTAATAAGAAAAAAGTTGAACTATGCTTACAAACGGAATGGAGATAAGATAGATTGGGTGATGGTAGCTTATCTCTGATAAGAGATGAAACAACTACATGCCTATGAACTATATTAAAATGAGGCTCAAGGGCCTATTTATTAATGGAAAACATGAGGAAACCCAAAGCAACCAAAACCCTAACCCCAGAGGATATAACACCAAGAGTTTGTGGGCTCCGATGAGGTTAATTGGGCAGCCAACTTCCTGAGGTCATAACTTGGTCATATTATCTCCATTTTGTGCATATAATACCTTGTTGGAAAGGTCTCATCGAGTACTACATGTTTCATTGTGGACCCCAACCTAAGGGATCATGATTACCGTGGAACCCAAAAAAAATGTCGTTTAGTGTCAAAACTCCTCTGGAAGTTCAAGACCTGAAAATTTGCTAAAAATAGTAAATGTTGAAATGATCAAGGAAACAAATGAAACTAAATTGGGGGAATAGGTGGAATAGGTGGGTGGCCACCAATATCTGCCTGGTTTATTCCTCTTGCCTTAGGAAGAAATTGTTCTGTTTGGAGAGGGATCCCCAAAGGGTAGTTTTGGGGCTAAAAGCCCAGGTTTAAGTCAATTTTTGTAATATTATTGTACATATTCTAAAATTGGTTGTCATAGAGTGCAAAGGTGTTATGTGTCATAAAGGGTAGTCCACTCTTAGTTTTGTAAAATTAAAGCCGGCTGTAAGAAAACTACCCTTGGTCTGGGGCATAGCTTTAGAGCAAGAAGTCTAAGTCTTGGGTTGTAGCGTAGGTAGAGGCTTTGCAGTTGAGTGTGCAGAGGCTTAGGATAGAAGTCTGCAACTAAGTGCGTGGACCCCTGCAGTTGTGTGCATAGGATGAATAGAGTTTGTAAACACTTAGAAGATATTAATAAAAGGAGTTATTATGCAATTTTCTATGTCTTTGTTCTGTTGATGCATCTTGATATGTTATGTATGAATTGCCTTTATTATGCTTATATGATGCACGAACAACCAAAATTACATTGAATAATTAAATGCATTTACGAATATCTGGGTACGTAGTTGGTGGGCTCCAGTATTGCAACAATAATGGTGCAACTCCTGGGACTCCCTTCTTTACTTTTATCAACCCGCTAGTTCGTAACAAACTTGGAAGCGATGGTGCTGTATGCATAAGTACTAGCTCTTGCCGCAGCTGTCACTTGGTCAGCTGGCACAAGTCCACTAGGGGCTCAAGCCAACTTCTATGAGCTCTGAGAAGAAGCTTGTTAATTGATGGATGGAAGCTAACTCGAAGGAAGCTAATTTTCTTGTGAAAAGAAACTGAAAAACTGAAAGAAAGCGCAAACCCTAGCAAACCCTAAATTTACCAGCTAGTACTACTGATGCGAAAAAAGAGGATGCAAGCTACTAAAAGAGATTCCATTACTTATAGGAAGGTAAAATACATGTGCCTAAGCTACTTCTATCTAAAGGAAAGATCTTTCTGTATTTTTGAATAAGTTGTCAGAATTATCATGCAGCTGCTTTCACTGTTTTTTATTGTGCAGAGGTGAATCGGTGAGAGGAAATACTTGGAAGAGGTCGAGAAGGTTCAGAGAGGGTCTAAGGGGTTCTTAACACCCTTCCAAAGAGTTTCATAGAGTTTGGCTATCAAGAAACCTCATTTGTGAGCTTCTACAAGAAGTCTGCAGGGGTTCTACAGGATGTTCTGGAATTTCTACAGGATGTTCTGCGATTTTCTACAAGATGTTCAGAAATGGGATTTTGGAGGATGGATGGATGAAGAAAGATGAAGGAGTAGGTATGGAGGTAGGATAGGGGTTTGAGGTGGTCCAGGGACTAGTGGATGGAGTTGAGAGAAGATGTAGATGGCTGAATTTGTTTAAATAGGGCTGAAGCAATGTTGCACAAAAAGCTAGGGTTATGTGGGCAAAATGGAAAATGTGAGGCAAGAAACAAAGTTAGGGGATGGAGCAGATGGGTCTGATGGAGTTTGGGGGGATGGAGAAGTGGTACAGGTGCTCTGCAATTTGTATTTCCAACTGAACCAACAAAGACTTGCAATAAATCAAAGACCTAGTTATGCCAACCTAATCTGATCTAGCTAATAGTAAAGAGAATGAACAGAAGCTTTATTTGCAAGGAAGCCATTTATATTAACTATGCAATGAAGCATTCAAAGATCTAAACATGTAACCAACTTCTGCAAACGAAAATCGTACACTAGTGACTGCATGGCAAAGCAAAAATAGTGTTTTTTTGGGGCAGCAAGGTCACTTTGATCCCAACCCCTGATCCTATGAGGGAGAGGTGAAATCAAAGGTGCTCGTTGGCCTTTTTATGAAGCTTTTTCCCTGTTGATATCCTACCAACTTAATCTGAACATCAAAAGCCTTTTTAACCATCAACAATGACCTAGTTAATCAACATGATTTAATCTACCTAACATAAATGATTTTGCAAATACATAAAGGACAAATAAGGATACATAAAGGAGGCCTTGGTTCTCAGGTTGGGCCCACCCCTAAGAGCTAAGGCTCCTATAAAGAACTCAGATCTGATGCCAAATAGAACTGCTTGTCATTATCAAAAAATAGTCATCACCGGAAAGTTATACCACAGTGGCTAACGAGCTGAAAATGATAGCACTATAGTGCAAAACATACAACAGCTCCAAAATTAAACTACGAAGGCTGAGGCCTTCTTATTTATACATTACGAGGGGCCTAGCAGGCCTCCTAAATTCAAGGGACTCGGTTGTCCCAACTGCTAGTAAACAGTCACTCTACCCAAATCTGCTTGGCTTCCTTTATGATTCATTTTGGTGGCTTGTGAGCTCGGAGTTGAGGGTGGAGATCTCGAGGAAGGGCCATTTAATGTCAGAGACAACCCCCTACGAATCCTCACCTCAAGCTTGACTTTCTCCTAGCCCATAATTGCTTGGTTTTGCTCCAACATTTGTCGAAAAAACCTGAAATAACAACATATTAGCCTCCTAGGTAGAGTGACCACCCTTATTCATTCAAATAACATAAACATGCTAAAAAACATGCATAATCTATGAAAAATGGAGGATTGAACAAGGAAAATTAGGAAAAATGAGCCCAATAAGTTACCCAATTCGGGGCTCATCATCACCCCCTACTAAATGGGTTGCTCATCCTCTGAGCAACTAGTCCAGCTCCTCATCCTTGATTGTCTTGATCGCCTCCCTCACATCCCAGGCCTCTGAGGTGATATCTTCTTCACTGTCATGAAATCCGGCCTTCCTTTCCACTTATTCCCACTATCTATGCTCCTCCTCTTCTGTGCCTCCTTCCAGCAGCCCCAAAAGCAAAGGTGGACTTAACTTAAGACCTATCCAGTTGGCCTGAAGATTCTGCATGGACTTTTTATAGAGAGGTACTCGTGCCAAGGCCTCCCTCATTCTAGTTGGGGTGTGGTATTCTCTGATTTTTAGGCTGTGGGACAATGTGTTCCACCTACGGGTGCAAGCATGAACACAGTTGCCCCCCAACAGTCACTCCATGTCCTCAAAATGTGCTATGGCTTGAGCTTGACGATCCATGTAATCTAGCAGGGCCTAAGAGTCGTTTTCCAAGTGCTAGTGGGCGGATATTAATGCTGAGGGATCCCCTGGCTCTACTCTAATCAATAGCGGTTCCTGTAGTTCCCGGTCCATGACATTTCTGACCTCTGCTGCTCTCTTTTCTTCATGATTTAACCATGAGGTCATTGCCATAAGTTGCATGTACCCTACTGCAGTGTTGGGGTCCCACGAGGTCATGTTGGGAAGGGCCAAATTGTGTAGGTATAACACTGATAGTTTGGCCTTGTCCTCTGACGAACTGTTGTCACATAAATCCATGAATTGTTGGGGGTTTTGGAATTGGGTGACACCTCTCTGTGCCAAAGTGTTGATTTGAAATTGCAGCCACTGATCCCTGAGGTATAGGGCATAGTATTTGGACGGCTGCCTACACTGCAGAGCTTCCATTGCCCAACTGGCCATGCAGGCCAGTTGGGCCTCCTTCTCTTGTATCTGTTGTTGCAGAGACTGTATCTCTAGGCCTGCTTGCAATTCTTTTTCCTGTAGCTTTCGATTTAGTGTCTCAATTTCAGCCTGCATCCCTTCCTTTCTCTACTGTTCTTCTGTGGTATCTTTGGTTGTTGTGGCCTCCTCCTCTTGCTGTTGTTCTCACAAGAGCTGAGGCCTATCTTCCTTCTTCTGTCCCTGCAACTGTAGCTGTTGTCTAAGCAGCTTATTTTCTTCCCGTAGCTTGGCCTGCTGGTAGCTCTCCATATGTCGTACCCTTGCCAATTCTTTTCGGGCCTCGTTGAGTTGTTCCTGAAGAGGATCTATATCTACCACACCCTTGGATTTAGCGATCTTCATCCAAGTGTTTGTCCTCACTCTCTCTTCCTCTAGTGCAAGGAAAAGTGGCACTGTGAATTTTTGGGGAATGATCTTCCCGGCCTCTAAGAAGTTATAGTAGGAGCCCAGGCTGGGATAGGGGCTTGGTTCCACAATGGTTTCAGCCTTCTCTTCCTCCAGTGATGATTTGGCTACTTTTTCCTCCATCTTTTCGGTCTCCTTCAGCCTAGCCAGTGTTTCCTGTAGAATAGCCTTAGCATCATGTAGAGAGGCCTCTGAGTCTAACTATTCCATCCTTTCTTTCCATGTGGATGTCTTCGGGCTTCCCCGCTCATATGTGATGGATTTCTTTTGTTTGGTTGGGGTGTCCACAATTGTAATTGGCCCTTTGGAATGTTGCTCTTTTGGTCTGCCAGTTTTTATCCTCATGCTTCTTCTTTCCTTAAAATACATGGAAGGCTCCCTCTTCCACTTTTCTTTTTGCTTTGGAGATATGCTAAGGGTGGCCAGCACGGCTGCTACCTCCCTAGCTAGAATCTCAGGAGATTCTTCCTTCCCTTGCCCTTTTTCCAGACTTCCTGTAGAAAGTCCTGTGCTCACTGTTTTCTGGCTTCCTGTAGAAACAGTTTTTGGGTTTCCTGTAGAAATGACCTTCTAGCTTCCTATAGAAAAAGTTTGCACTGTTTTGGCCTGCTTGGCTGGGGGCGCCTTCTCCTTTAGTTTTGCTGTGGCTGCCTTGGGTGTTCCCTTGATTTTTTGGACTTTTTCAGTCCTCTTTCCCTTGATTTGCAATCGTTTCTCCCTTGGTGTCTGTGTCATTTTTCCACCCACAGTTTTGGCCTCAGTAGCTTGGCCTTTCTCTTGTTTCTCTTCTTGTCCTTGCCGTGGTGGTCTGCCCGGGGTTTCCTGACCCTTGGCTTTCTCTTCTACCTCGATGTGCTCCTTCTCCTCACTCCTGGAGGAAGTGCGTACCTCGGCTAGAATTCAGATATCATCATCCTTGGATATATTGCGAAAAATCTCCCAGGAGAGATGACAGTATAGGTATGGAGGGCATCTTCTACTAGAAGCTTGATAAGCCCATGATGGGCCATCTGGTCTGGTGTCCCTTCCTTCAGTTTTGTGCCACACTCAATCAATGATTGTAGGAGGAAGTAGGGGATGCTTAACTTTTGTTCTGTGGGTAAATCCATCTTATGCCTAAGTTTAGTTAGCAACCGGAAGTGATAACCGTATACAATACTGAACCGCCCCTCACAGGTAATATATTTCATAATCTGAAGGCTGACTTCGCTCCAAAATGGCTGTAGGCTAGCTCTCCGGACCCCATTCTTATCCTCTGAAAACTGTTCCTCTGGTAGGAAGAATTCCTTTTTGGCCTTTTGGCCCAATTTCCTTTCCTCTTTATCCCAGGTTATCCCCAATGGCAGATCAGTGACTCAACTAATGAGTTGTGGGGTGAGCTTTAGGGTCAACCCTCTGAAATTTACAGTCGCTAGTGTCTTTGATTTAGGCTGCAGGGACCTTAGTAACTCCTCTGTTATCTCATCATCGTGACCTTGAATTTTGTCACAGAAGGTCATCCAATTTGCACAGGTAAATAGGTCTACCACCTCAAGAGTTTCTCGCATTTTCTTGGAATCCAAGGGTTCCTTTCCGATAAACCCTCCTGGAATGGTGAAAAATGCTCTGTTTTGGCTTGGGCTCTGATCAGAAGGGGAATTTTGTGTATGGTTTCCTCCCCAGAACATTGAAGACAGTATCCATCAGGTGTTTATAGGTCACTTTGTATCAATTCCCTGGTTACAACGTTGTTGCTGCCCAAAACTCGACTGTTAAAAGGGAATTAGGCTCTTACAGACAGAGTGCAGATCTTAGTGGTTATCCCCAACACGGTAAAAATCACATTCTTTACACACAGGCTTACCCTTACAACGGTTTTTATCATTTCTATAGGATGGATTTGCTAACAAGAACCGTGGAGAAGAATTAGAAGCAGAACCCACTGAAAAATTCCATGTATCACACAGGAAAACCACTATTCTTGAACCACATGCAGACTTGCTTTTAATTCTCCTATTCCAGCACCTTGAATTCACCACCTTTCGAAATATTATGCATGGGAATGGTGTATTCAAGCCTACCTCTCTTCGAATTATTAATTTCGACGCAGACAGTCCAGGTTTCTCTGGTATGTCGGGTTTCCTGTAGAGCTCCTTCCTATAGAAAGCTTTGCCGGCTTCTAGAGGATGTCACGGTGCTTCTGGACAAGTCTGGGACGTGGGAGGACTTTGGAATGGGCTGAGAAGCTTGGGCTAACAAACTGCAGAGGAGGAGGATGCATACTTCGCTGCAAAATAGTTGCAAGTGCAAATGACAACTGTTCATCGTGAGTTATTCAGCTGGGAAATTTGAATTACTGTGCAATTCATGGTGCAGGGGTGAGCTGTCTAGGCCGATCCGTTAGCCAACGTCACGGCCATCATTCCTTGGTGTGTCTCTGACCGCCATTTTCTTTCTCTGCCATTAACCACCCATCATTTCCGCCAAACTATCGATTCTCCCCGATTGGACACTTCCCACGTGTTGACTGCCTATATTTTTGGCATAACCGGGCTCGTTCAGATCCCACGAGGCCATTCAACTAGCTGTGGGTGGCTAGTTGACTGGCCACTGAATTTGTTCAATCTGCACATTTCACAGTCATGCACATTTTAGAGTATAGTCTATGTAATTTGGCGAATAAGGTTAGACACCTACGTGAGTGGCCATGGATGTGTTCTGCAAGCTTTGGGATGTGGAATGATGGCATTGTTCGCTGCTTCTTTGTGCACTGGCACTAGAGCTCCTTTTTTCATTGGCTGATGTTGTATAAGGCTTCAGGAACTGACCCTCTGGTTGTAAATGCTGCATGGGCCGACTCCATTTGATTTCAGCTACTAAGGAGGTGTGCATGCCCAAGCGGAGCTTGTTGCATGTCCTTGTGTCGATATCAGCTGCTAGTGTCTCCATAGTATGTGCTCCAGACAGATCAGCTGCTACAGGATTCCTGTAGGACATCCTGTAGCTACTTCTCCTCTCGGGATGCATGCTGAAACGATCAAGGCTGCATTCACGGATGAAGGGTCCTGATGGAGCTTTGACAGGTAGAGTGTGCAAGCCTCTGCATGCTTGATTTGTCAGTTGGAGGAAAAAAAATTAATCTGAGGGAACAGAGCTCTTGTATGACTGTGCAGGAATACATAACCAGATTGTTGCAATGGCGGTTGAAGGAGATGAAACAGGTGATGGATGGAAAAAAGGGGTGGCTGCATGCCTCATTAATAGATTTCAAGCTTTAAATCCCTCTCCAGAATCAATTCTGGCCTGCCCAAAGGCTCTACAGGACGTTTCCTGTAGAAATGCAGAACTTCCTATAGAAAGCCCTAAAACTTCCTGTAGGAGGTTGAATCTCGGCCTGAATGTGTCCAAATCTTGAAAAAAGTGAGTGGCCATGGAGGGAGTGTCTGTGAGGATGCCTGGTAACTTGGTACAGACCCCTGTCCTCGTTTTGCACGACCTTCTTTTCTGCACTGTATTCCTGCAACCTGCAATAATTCTTCAGAGATTAAACCTATTTATTTTCTTCTTTTTTCTCTTTTCCCTTTTTCTTTTTCTTTTTTTTCTTTTTTTCTTTATTTTCTTTTTAGAGACAACAGGGGCGCCTCCATGAGGTTTTCACCCCCACTATCTACCCTGGGCACCTCAGAGAGGTTTTCACCCAAGGATCTTTTTATTCAAATTCCTTTTTTCTTAGAGAGAGATAGCAGGGGCGCCTCCATGAAGTTTTCACCCTCACTATTTGCCCTGGGTGCCTTAGAGAGGTTTTCATCCAAGGATCTTTTTATTCCTCTTTTTTTGTTTTCGTTGATCAAGGTGTGGTCGGAACAAAGGCAGAACCCTACTCTATTACCAACACTGATTTTTCCATAGTTTCAATGAACTCCTGCCTTGAAAGGGGTTTCCTATAGATCTTCAGTCGATGCCCATTGATGAGCATAGGGATAGCATCTTCATCAATGGTCCTGATAAGGACTGAACCATTGTCATTGCATTTTTCCACTGTATATGGTCCTAACCATCTTGTCCTCAGCTTCCCTTTGAAATCCTTGTATCTGGAGTCATATAGCAGCGCCCAATCTCCCGACTAGAATTGATTTTCATTGAGGTGCCGGTCATGCCATATCTTCCTCTGAAGTTAAACTACTTCTAAGTGGAGGAGGGCCTGCATTCTGTGTTCATCTAACCCATTCAACTGCAATAACCTTTCACGTTGAGCATGGCTAAGATCTAAGTCTAGCTGAGTTGCCACAATCAATGTGTTGTACTCAAACTCTATTGACAGCAGAGCTTTCTTCCCGTAGACCAGCTCATAAGGTGTGAAACTGGTTGTGGTCTTCCAAGTGGTGTTGTAGGCCCAAGTGGCCTCAACCAGGCAATCTGCCCAATCCTTTCTGCTGCTGCTCACCACCTTAGTCAAAATCCCTTCCAATGCTCTATTAGTGACTTCCACCTGCCTATTTGCTTGAGGATGATATGGGGTGGAAGCCCTGTGCTTGATCTTGTGATGAGCGAGCAAGTCTTCAATTAAGTTAGAGGTGAACTGGCTTCCTTGATCGGTGACTAACTCTCTTGGGTAGCCAAACTTGTAGAATATATTTTCTCTCAAAAACTTAGCCACCTTTTGTTATGTCGCTGCTTTGATTGCCTTTGTTTCTGTCCACTTTGTTAGGTAGTCGGTGCACACAATGATGTAAGACCTTTGCTTTGAAGGAGGGTTGATAGGACCCACAAAATCCATGCCCCACTTCTCAAATGGCTTGAAGGTCACTTGAGGTTAGAGAGGCATTTCATCCCTTGGAGTCAGTTTCCCCATCCTCTGACATCAGTCACACTAGCTAATGTATCTTCTGACATCTTGATGAAGAGTGGGCCAATAGTAGCCTGCCTGTAGAATTTTGAAGGTAGTCCTTTTTGCTGCAAATTGGCCTCCACAGGATCCATCATGACAGGTTAGGAGAATGTCAAAGACTTCCTCCTCCCTAACACAATGCCTCAAGATCTAATCTGGGCCAAGTTTGAACAAGTTGCCCCCAATCCAAGTGAATGGGGCACTCTTCCTCACAATTCTTCTCTTCTCCTTTGAGGATAGATGCAGAGGGAACTGTGCTGAGACCAAGTAGTTTGCTATATCAACAAACCACAGAGAGAGTAATTAGATAGCAAACAGATGTTCATCTGGCATCTGGTCATCCATTGTTCCTTCTTCACGTGCAGGCAAATCCAATCTAGACAAGAAGTCAACAACAACATTTTCTTTACCTGGTTTTTCGATGATAGTCAAATCAAATTGCTGCAACAAAAGTAACCATCTAATGATACAAACATTTACATCAGACTTATTCATTAAATATCTAATCGCAGCATGATCAGTATGTACAAATTTTTGATAACCAGTGATGTAGTGTCAGAACTTGTTCAGGGAATGGACTACGGCCAAGAACTCTTCTCTATTACAGTATATTTCATTTCTGCCTTGGACAGGTTTTTGCTGACAAAGTATATGGCATATGGAAATTTCTCCTCAACTTGTCCTAAGGCTGCCCCTATGGCTCTTTTCGAGGCATCAGTGTGGATGTGGAAAGGTAGGGCCCAGTTTGGGCCTCTCAAGATCAGGGCAGACACTAACTTATCTTTCAACTCATTCAGAGCCCCTTGACAGTGGTCAGTCCATTTAAACTCAACATCTTTTCCTAAGAGGCCAAACAATGGCGAGGCTAGCTTACTGAAATCTTTAATGAATCTTCTATAATATCTTGCTAAGCCTAGGAAACTCCGAACATCTCTTAGCTTCTGAGGAGGTGGAACCTTTTTTATGATAGCAATTTTATTAGGATCCACCTGTAATCCTTGCCGAGAAATGGTATGACCTAACACGGTCCCTTCAGTCATTAGGAATTCACATTTTTCAAGGCTGAGGGACAGGTTCATCTCAATGCACTTGTTTAAAACTTTTCCCAAGTTGGACAAGGCTTCTTGGAAGTTAGACCCGTAAGGCGTAAAGTCATCCATATAGATTTCCACTGAATCATGAACCAGCTCAGTAAATATGCTCAATACAGCTCTATGGAAAGTGGCAGGAGCGTTGCATAGCCCAAAGGGAAGGACTCGGTAGGCAAAGGTACCCCATGGACAAGTGAAGGTGGTCTTATCTTGGTCCTCCGGGCTAATTTGGATCTGATTATACCCGCTGAACCCATCTAGGAAAGAGAAGAACTTCTTCCCTGCCAGTCCATCCAACACTTGATCTAAGAAAGGCAAAGGGAAGTGGTCTTTCTTGGTGGCTTTGTTCAATTCTCTGTAATCTACACAAATTCTCCACTTCCCATTTTTCTTGGGTACCAACACCAGAGGGGAAACCCATTCGCTATCCGAGATGGGGTAGATGAATCCTGCATCCAACAACTTTTTCAATTCTTCTTTAATGATGTCCTTAAGGGCCAGATTCATTCTCCTCTGAGGCTGCCTGACTGTCTTACAATCCTCTTTAATGTAAATATGATGGGTACAGACCGAAGGATGGACTCCTTTCATTTCCTTATAGCTCTAGGCAAAAGCCTCCAAATGCCGGTTCAATAGGCTACATAGCTCTTTTTCATGAGAGGGAGAGAGAGAGGAGCTGATATTTAAAGTTCTTTCAGGGCCAAACTCCACATTCTTAACTCCGGGAGAGGTCGGATCAGTCACATAGAGGTCCACTAAAGCACTGGCTTGGGTATCTTCCACCAACGCTTCTAAGGAGAGTGCACCAGGAGGAGGATTTTGGATTAAGTTCTCAATCAAATCATCCTCAGTTTGAGGACCTCCCCTGGTGGCCTCTACTGTGCACAATGGTGCAGAGTAGACCTCATCCTCATCTCCTTCTTCCAACCAAAGTGGTAAGTCATGTTCTAGCAAAGGTTGGGTAGGAGGGTATAGGACCAGCTATTTGGACATAGGCCCATTCTTAATGGTCATGCCTCCAGCTCGATAGCTGATGTAAGCATCTGCAGTAGCTAGCCAAGGCCTTCCCAAAATGAGGGGGTATCCAGTGAGTTTTGCCTTTGGCTGAAGGACCAAGAAGTCTGCAGGGTGCTCCCAAGAGTCAACAGAGACTAGGACATCTTCCACAATCCCTTTGGGAGTCACGGTGGAGTGATCTTCCAACTGCAGTATTGTCGAGGTCTTCCTTAAGGAACTCTGAAGGTTGAGTTTAAGCATAGTGTCCCTAGTCATCACATTAATGGCAGCCCCTAGATCAATCAAGGTGTGGGGTATGATGGTGCCATTGATGTGAAAATCAACTATAGGACTCCCTGGGTCCAAATACTTTAGACAGATTACTTGCCCCAACATAAGATCGGATAGTTGTCCTATGACATTGATAGTTGAGGCATCTCTCTTTCACCTGCCTGGGTGCCTAAAACACTTCTCCTTAATCAATTTGTTGTATATCGGTACATCTTTTATGGCCTGGAGAAGTGGTATTTTGACACACAACTGCTTGAGTTATCACAGAAGCTCAGTCTCCTCTGGGTTGGGTTGCGTGGTTACTGTTAGTCGCTCACGAAAGGGTGGAATGGCCTTGGGTTCACTTTCCTATTTCTCTTCCTCCTCCTCTAGGGGAGGAGGTTGGTGCTCTAGAAGGACCTTCCCAGATCGCAGGTTGATCTCCTGGATCTCCACAGCATAGGGAGGGCATGTTGTCTCCCCAGTATATACTTGTTGGGCCTGTCTGTTGTTGGGGTTTGGGTTCAGTTGAGCAGGTATCTAGGGTTGTCTTGGAGGAGCAGGAGGTAATGGTTGTGGTTGAGCCGGTGGTGGAGGCAGAATGGCAGGAGGAGGGTTGTATCGGGGCCTCCACCCCGGTTGAGGTGCATTCCACTGAGGTTGTGGTTGGGCATGTGAGTGAAACAAATGAGAAGTAGGTTGAGTATGGTATTGAGATGGATAAGACCACGGAGGAGGTGTGGACCATGAAGGATGAGCAGGGGGGGCCCAAGAAGGTATATGAGCGGATTGGTTAAGGTTATAATAAGCTTGGGATGTCCCTTGCATCCCCTGCTGGTAGGGTCTGGGCCAATGTGGCCTCCTTTGGTTGAGGAAGTAGAGAGGTTCAGTAGCCGCCTCAGTCCCTAGGTACATGGCTTTAAATCTGGGCAAGGTAGGGCATTGGTTGGTGGGGTGGTCTTCCTCACAAATGAAACATACCTCTACTGAGGGCAATGGACACTCATTCTTAGGGTCCTTCCTCATGCACCTGGGACAAAAAATGGCCAAAGCCCTCTCAGCTTCCTCTTTCTTTTGCTAAATTCGGAAGGTATCAAGTTGCATGGAAATAGTCTATCTCATCTCACTTTTTAGGTCTTCCATCTGATTAGTAAACTCATGCTTGGAGAAGGTGGTACTAGTTGAAAGTGGATTCCCCTACCTCTTTTCCGGGTTGCCCTAGAATGGTTTCTAAACATAGTCTTTATGTCCTCATAAGGTAGTTGGTAGATGTCCCCTCTAGCTAGCATGTGAAGGGTATCTAGAAGGTCTTCAGGGACTCCTTGGAGCAGAACTAGCTTCAGAGATTCCGGGTCAAGTGTGCACTTGGCCCATTTATAACTAAGTTGGAACCTTTCCTTGTAATCTTCTTAAGACTCATCACTTCCCATGGTCATGTGAAAGATCTCTCCCTTTGCTTTCTTGGACCTACAATAGTCCCGGTATTTGGTGTTAAAAGCTTGCTGCATCTGAGCCCAAGTGGTGATACTGTTTCCAGGTAACCCCATGAACTAGTGTAATGCTGCATCCTTGAGGGTAGAGGGAAAGAGTTTCAACTTTTGCTCGTCCTCAGCATAGTCGTAAGTTCGACAAAGGACATCAAACTCAAACAGGAAGGTATCAAGGTCTTCAATAGTCAATCCATGGAAGTGAGGTCAGGCTAAGGGACTTATGTTTTTCAGTTTCATGTCCCCATTGGTCTCTCGGATGGGGAAGGCACCTTTTATTCTCTCATCTTCTCTTCTACCATTTATGTTTTCAGCCATGGCCTCAAACGGAATGTTCTCTAGCTCTTCTTCTGTTATAGGATCTTCGTATATCTCTAGAGGTTCACCTATAGGTTCTTCTGGATCACTGTCACCAAAGAAGAGAGAAGGTTGACTCAGTGATGTGGTGGGGGTTTTGGGTAGGAATTTTCTGATTTTATCTCTGTTCCTATGAGGCATGAAATGGAAATATTTTTGGTTTCTTTTGCTTTTTATGCTTGTACCTACAAAACTAAAATAGATTGAACTACAACTAATTATCTTGCTGAAATGAAAACAGGAATTGAAATGAAAACAGGAAAGGATTAATCTATTTTGCTGAAATGAAATTGCAGGAATGAAATGCTAAGCTACACTTGTAGAATTGAAATTACGAAATTGAAATGCTAATCTACGCTTGTAGAATTGGAATGCTAATCTACGCTTGCAGAATTGAAATTGTGGAATTGAAATGCTAATCTATGAAAGCAGGAAATGTCTACTCTACTTTGCGGAAATGAAATTACAGAATGGAAATGAAATAAACTACTTAGAGAATGGTTGTAGTAGAAAATAGAAGAAAAGCAGCAATCACAAATACTCTGACGCTTCCCTGGCAACGACGCCGAAAAGAATGGTGGGCTCCAGTATTGCAGCAATAATGCTGCAACTCCTGGGACTCCCTTCTTTACTTTTATCAACCCGGTAGTTCGTAACAAACTTGGAAGCGAAGGTGTTGTATGCACAAGTACTAGCTCTTGCCGCAACTGTCACTTGGTCAACTGGCACAAGTCCACTAGGGGCTCAAGACAAGTTTTATGAGCTCTGAGAAGAAGCTTGTTAACTGATGGATGGAAGGTAACTTGAAGGAATCTAATC
Organism: Pinus taeda; assembly: GCA_000404065.3. Classification (NCBI taxonomy): domain Eukaryota; kingdom Viridiplantae; phylum Streptophyta; class Pinopsida; order Pinales; family Pinaceae; genus Pinus; species Pinus taeda. Next base: position 75,918 of record APFE030393082.1, on the reverse strand, counting down.
TGCTTGTGAAAAGAAACTGAAAAGCTCAAAGAAAGCACAAACCCTAGCAAACCCTAATTTTACCAGCTAGTCTAACTGATGTGAAAAAGAGGATGCAAGATACTAAAATAGATGCCATTACTTCTAGAAAGGTAAAATACATGTGTCTAGGCTACTTCTATATGAAGGAAACATCTTTTTGTATTTTTGAATAAGTTGTCAGAATTATCATGTAGGTGCTTTCACTGTTTTTTACTGTGCAGAGGTGGATCAGCGAGAGGAAATGCTTGGAAGAGGTCAGGAAGGTTCAGAGAGGGCCTAAGGGGTCCCTAACACCCTTCTAGAGAGTTTCACAGAGTTTGGCTATCAAAAAACCTCATTTGTGAGCTTCTACAGGAAGCCTCCAGGGGTTCTGGAATTTCTACAGGATGTTCTGCGATTTTCTACAGGATGTTCAGGAATGGGATTTTGGAGGATGGATGGATGAAGAAAGATGAAGGAGTGGGTATGGAGGTAGGATAGGGGTTTGAGGTGGTCCAGGGACTGGTGGATGGAGTTGAGAGAAGATGTAGATGGCTGAATTTGTTCAAAGGGGGCTGAAGCAATGTTGCACAAAAAGGTTGGGTTATGTGGGAAAAATAGCAAACATGAGGAAAGAAACCAAGTTAGGGGATGGAGCAGATGGGTCTGATGGAGTTTGGGTGGATGGAGGAGTGGTACAGGTGCTCTGCAATTTGTATTTCCAACTGAACCAACAAAGACTTGCAAGAAATCAAAGACCTAGTTATGCCAGCCTAATCTGATCTAGCTAATAGTAAAGAGAATGAACAGAAGCTTTATTTGCAAGGAAACCATGTATATTAACTATGCAACGAAGCATTCAAATGTCTGAACATGTAACTAGCTTCTGCAAATGAAAATCGTACACTAGTGATTGCATGCCAAAGCAAAAATAATGTTTTTTTGGTGCAGCAAGGTCACTTTGATCCCAGCCCCTGATCCTATAAGGGAGAGGTGAAATCAAAGGTGCTCGTTGGCCTTTTCCTGAAGCATTTTCCCTGTTGATATCCTACCAACTTAATATGAACATCAAAAGCCTTTTTAACCATCAACAGTGACCTAGTTAATCAGCACGATTTAATCTACCTAACAGAAATGATTTTGCAAATACATAAGGGACAAATAAGGATACATAAAGGAGGCCTTGGCTCTCAGGTTGGGCCCAACCCTAAGAGCTACGGCTCCTATAAAGAAATCAGAGCTGATGCCAAATAGAACTACTTGTCATTATCAAAAAATAGTCATCACCAAAAAGTTATACCACAGTGGCTACAAGAAAACGAGTTGAAAATGACAGCACTGTAGTGCAAAAAATACAACAATTCCAAAAGTAAACTACGAAGGCTGAGGCCTTCTTATTTATACATTACGAGGGGCCTAGCAGGCCTCCTAAATTCAAGGGACTCGGCTGTCCCAACTGCTAGTAAAAAGTCACTCTTCCCAAATCTGCTTGGCTGCCTTTAGGATTCGTTTTGGTGGCTTGTGAGCTCGGAGTTGAGGGTGGAGATCTCGAGGAAGGGCCATCTAATGTCAGAGACAACCCCCCTATGAATCCTCACCTCAAGCTTGGCTGTCTCCTAGCCCATAATTGCTTGGTTTCGCTCCAACATTTGTCCAAAAAACCTGAAATAACCATGTATTAGCCTCCTAGGTAGAGTGACCACCCTTATTCGTTCAAATAACATAAACATACTAAAATACATGCATAATCTATGAAAAATGGAGGATTGAACAAGGAAAATTAGGTAAAATGAGCCCAATAAGTTACCCAATTCGATGCTCATCAGCAGTGTTAACTCTAACTGTTTGATAAGATAAGTGAGTCACTTAGATTGATTGGGGAATTTGTACGACACGTTTCTCTAGCAACACGAAAATACCTGAGCAGTAGGTTAGGTCTGCGTGAAGGTCGATCATATACTTTCGTGAAGGTATTGAAGGTTGGGATAGAGAGTTTGTCTTGTGAGCCCTAGAGTAAAGCAACCTGCACGAAGGCAGGGGTAGAAGAAATCAAACAACATCACAACCATCTTAGGGTGTGAAATCTTGGTTCCAACATCTCCCCATACTACTTTAGGTGAGACTTGAGTTCACGCTCCACAGGCTGATGCTGAAAGGGCCTGTAGTGTAGGGATTTGTTTGGCTAATTAACACTGAACCTGGGTTAGGCCTGCTCAAGCCAATAAATGGTTCCATTGCTAGGACTAGAATCTGCATAAGAGATGTGTGATGTTGTACCATTGGAATCCAACTAAGAAGGAGATTGGAGATTGGTTGGATAGAAAGATCCATGAATTCGCGGCACAAGAGAATAGAAATCACGACTGAGAAAGGAACAATGGTTGGACAGATACCTATATACCAAGATCCACAAGATCTTTTTCTACTCCTTCCCTATTGAGCTGTACGATTGGATCACGAAGCTAGCAGATAGCCAAGGAAGTTGGAAACTTAACAGTCCTATTGTGTGGACCCCAGAGCTAGAGAGAAGCTTGGAAGCATTAGAGGATAAGATTGCCCACGTTGCCGACCATTGGCTTGATCACATCATAGGAGGATTTGTGCATGAATTCATGGCCGACACCTTAGTCAGCTATAGTGAGGTGGAGCGACACTTTTTCAAAGGATCACAAGGGAAGTACGTGAAATACTTGAATACTTGGATTAAAATGTTATTGTTTGAAAAATAGGCTATGCAGCTACCTTGATGTTTGGGACTATGCGAAGCAAAAAAACTTACAAAAATGAAGGAAAAAATGGTCGGGAGTATAGCCCTCTGATTTCACCTCCGTGAAGTGACGAGGAAGGGACAACGAAGGTTTCTCCATGAAGTGCTATTCAATTAATAATACAAGGATTTTCCCAAATACCCCCTCTACCCACACCCCCTCCAACTTCACCTCCTTCTCCTCCGACTTCACCTATACCACCTCCACCTTTACTGCTTTTTAATATGGCAAATACGGTGAATTTTCCTTTGTTTAGAGGCTTGGGAAACGAGGACCTAAATCAATTCTGGTTCATTGTGAGAGTCGTATGGGAAGCTCAAGGTGTTACAGATGATCATATAAAGAAGGTGACACTGGTTGGTGCTCTGCAATATCACGCGCTAACCTGGTTTATTAAGAACTCTAATGATAACCTGAAGGCTGGAGTAGCAGACATCTAGGCAGCATTAAATAAGGAATTTCGTAGGCCTAAATTTGAGGCACAGTCAATTGTGGGATTCAAAGAGGTCATGATGCAACCAGGCGAGATGCCTTGGGAATTAGACCAGAGGCTAAAATGTAAAATCCATGAAGCCAACATGAATTTGAAAGATGGACAACATCGTGAGTGGTTTGTGGCTTCGCTACTACCACACTTAAGAAGTGTGTTGTCACAGCAGAAATAACAACTGAGGCAGAGCCCTTGGACATTTCCATGAGAATACATGAGACTCTGATGCAAGATCCTAATCTAGGGGTTCAGTAGATCCATGCATAGCTGAAGAATCTATGCCTTGAGATGCAAAGTCTGAAGTAGGATAGAACGGTTCGACCGGAGATACGCGAGGAGGTATGGTGCTTAAAATGCAAGAGCTAGGGTCATGACAAAGACCATTGCCTAGTCTTTGAAAATTACCTTGCAAGAGGAGGATCAATGCCTTTATGGCCAGAAGCTCAAGAAGGACCTAGCGTGGGGCCTACATTATGGTGTGCTATCTTTCAGGTAGCCGAAAAACATTCCATGAATATCTGTCACTTGCTATAGAAGTATGTACAAGCACCGCAATAGCTATTTTGCAACTTTTGTAGGTCAGTAGGACATGATGAGCGTACTTGTAAGAGATTTCAACTAATGATGGATAGAACTCCCAACTATAGGGTTCATGCTAAAACGTGGCCGTTTGACTAGAACACAGGAATAGCACAAACAAGATTTCAGGGGCATGGAAGAGGCCAAGCAAGAGGAGGACATGGTAGAGGTTGAGGACAGTTGATTTGCTACAATTATGGAGGACCAAGACATTATTCCTGTGATTTCACTAATCTAATGCGTCCCTCATGCAAGTATTGCACATTGTTTTATCATGAAATAGAACACTATCCTACGCTGATAGCTAGGATATGTGACAAAGGCGTGCTACCACCTCCACCAACTCAGAACCTGCATATGATGAGTTCTAAGCCACGCGATGAAGATCCAAATGTAAATATAGTGCTCAGAAGTGGAATCATGACGGGAGATGACAAAGGGGAACAACCAGAAGATAATGCATGGGTCCATAAATCTCTAGTGAAGGAGGCTGAGTTCGATTTGGAGCGCGCACGTGAAACCTTCATGGAAGCTAAGAAGAGCTTCGTTGAGGCCTCCACCTCAGGAAGCAAGGATAAGCATAAGCAAGGAGATGGATCCCTCTATGCTCACAACATTCCTGGAAACCTGTATGAAGTTTTTGAATGATAGTAAGGCTATAAAGGATTACAGTAACTCATCAATAGATGTGCTAGAACTGCGCCATGTGAGCCTCACATAATATGAAAAATTGGTAAGCATAAAACAAGGACGAGACTAGAGATGAGACTGACTACACAGTTAGGAGAGTATGAAATGCATCAGGTCATTTTGGACCTTGGGTCAGTTGTGAATGTCCTACCAAAAGAGACTTGGGAACAGATGGGGAGACTTACGCTGCAATGGTCTCCGATTCAGCTAAGGATGGCGAATCAACAGAAGATCATCCCCATGGGGAGGTTGTAGGGGTGATTGTGGATATTGAGGGAGCGAGCGCACTGGCTAACTTTGAAGTAAGAGAGATAGTGAATGGAAACAATCCCTATCCTATGCTCCTGGGAATTTACTAGGCTACTGATATGAATGGGGTAATCAATCTAAAGAAGAAAAACATGATCTTTGAGAAGAAATCATTGCATGTAATAGTACCCCTTGATCTTGTTGAAGGATCACGCTATACTGAACTTGTCCATGATTATGAGAGTGCTGACGACCTAGAATATATTTATAAGATAATAGCACAAGACCAAGATTGGGTGAATCCCACCATGGATGGATGGAAAACCTGGGATTGTGAGAGTTCCTACACTTCGGACTCCGACGAAGAAATAAAACGGTAGAAAAATCAGTTACATGAAGTAACTACTCTTAATTGCAACATGATGATGCAGTCGCTACGCTGTGTGTCATCAAAGGTAAGAAATTTGCCTACTTATGATGATCTAAATGAGGTAGATATCTTCTTGGATGCATTTGAAAGAGAGGTACCAACAAAGCAGTGCTTCTAGGCCTTAGACTGGGCACTACGTGATATGCCCACAAGATTGTGGGGTACGCACAAGGGAAGCTTTGCTGATTGGTGCGAATATAGGAGGATGATGAGAACATGATTTGGGAAGCCAAAGAAGTGACTGATAGACAAATACGATGGGCAGAACAATCTGTAAGTTCATCTCGCCAAATGGACATAGGGTTATTGAGAAAAGCCCCAACTTGAGTGGGTGCACCTGTTATTTCATACCCTGGATGTTATCCCGATGAATTGGTATATAGAAATAAAGCTCCGCCATGGGATAGGTGAATAGGATGTCCTGTGCGAGGGATTTATGATGACCTTCAGTTTTGAGGATGGGTTTGACAGTATTGATGAAGCGCTAGAGGAGGTGAAAGTAGCTATCTTTAGGATACTGTTGGATCCTTTAGACCTAGCTCAGTTTGAATGGGCTATGTAGCTAAGCCACATGCTAGAATGTTATAATGTAATTATTGAAGAAGAGGATGATGATCCGCAGAGGATTAACATTACAGAAACAAAAGGTCACTGTGAGGTTCAAGGGCCGCAAATTGAGAATCATGATATAACTGCACCGCTGAAAACAAAACAAGTAAACATTGGTATGGAGGTAGAACCCAAATTTGCGAAGATTGGAGACTAATAGGATGATGTGAAGGTGGATAAGGTCACTAAATTGCTCCATGAATACTAGTACTTATTCCCTACCAAGTTTACAGATCTAAATGGAATAAGAAGGGACATAGGAATGATGAAGATCATGTTAAAGCACGACGCGAAGCCAGTTAAGCCAAGGCCTTACCATATCAATCTAAAATATAAGGAGAAGGTCCACTTAGAGCTAGATAAGATGCCCGCAGCAGGCATTATTGAGCCTGTGGAAGAATCGGATTGGGTAAGCCCAGTGGTGGTGCAAGAGAAGAAGCAAAAGGATAAGATAAGGATATGTAGAGAACAAAATTATGCTTGTGTGCATGATCCTTTTCCGACTTCGTTCATGGATGAAGTCTTGGAAAATTTAGGTGGCCAAGAAGCATACTCCTTCACTGATAGGTTATCTGGGTACCACCAAATCAAAATTGCACCGGAAGGATACACTGTCCACCAAAAGAAGGAATTAGTGGTGTGCGCGATAGATTTCTCTTTCATTTTTGGGCATATGTACATAATGGGTATTGATGAGATATTGCGACGGTATGTACCTGAGTTCGAGAGAAGTAGAATCCTCATGGACATTCATGGGGGCATCGTGGGAGGACATTACTTAGGGAGAGAAACCATGCAAAAGATTCTATGCGCAGGGTTGTGGTGGCCAACCCTTCATCAAGATTCAAAAATATATTGCAAGGCATGTGATGTATGTTAAAGAACGGGCATGCCATCACGGAGGGATGAAATGCCTTTGAATCCACAAATGATGTTGCTACCCTTCGAGAAGTGGGTGATAGATTTTGTAGGACCCATTCAGCCACAAGGGAAGATAGGAGCAAGGTACATTATCACTGCGACGGAGTATTTGACTCGTTGGGCAGAAGTGCAACTAGTGAAGGATTACATGGGCACGACGGTAGCAAAGTTCCTATTTGAGCATGTACTGACGCGATTTGGATGTATAAGGATCTTGATGAGTGATCATTGTACGCACTTCTTGAATGAGATGATCAACGCACTAATAGAGGAATTTCAGGTATATCACCAGAAGAGCACACCTTATCACCCACAGGCCAGCAAGATAGTGGAGGCATTCAACAAAGTGCTTGAAAACTTGCTAACCAAGGTTTGCAATGCTTAGAAATATGATTGGGACCTATGCATACTTGCAATATTGTGGGCTTATCAAACGACATGCAAGAAATTGACGGGAAAAACCCCTTTCAAGCTTGCCTATGGTGTGGAAGCCGTAATACCTATGGAATACAACATACCTAGTTTGTGCATAGCATCGCTCACAGGTATGATGGATCACAGAGCTCTGGAGGAGAGGCTCGTGCAACTAGATGAGCTTGAAGAAGAATGATTTTTGGCTGGATTTCACCAACAGGTCCGAAAGCAGCGCGAAAAGGCATGGCATGATCGACACATCAAGCTGTGCACATTTAAGGTAAATTATCTGGTTTTGTTGTATGATAGTAAGTTTGATAAATTTCTAAGAAAATTCAGGATGCACTGGTTAGGGCCTTATGTTATTAAGGAGAATACTGACGAAGGAGTGGTACAACTGGTCAAGTTAAATGGAGAACCCTTCCTAGGAAAGGTGAATGGAAGTCACTTGAAGCCATACATCGGTAGTCCAACCATGTGACTAAATAAAAGTGGGATAGTATTAGTGCTCTAGGCATCTGAAAGGAGGTGTGGGACTATAAACTACACTGCCTGGGTGAGGGAGCTGCACGATGGGAAGATGGTGTGAAGCAAGGACATGTCACTAGGTCTGCGACAATGTGGAGGGTGCTGCACTACCTAGGGAGAAATTGCGTAGGTCATCCAAAAAGTGGCCGTTAAAGTCATTGTTCAAGAAAAGATGGTAGAAGTGAGGCCAAATGGAGCGAGAGATCAGCATTTAAGACAAAATTTATGGCTTAGATCCTTGAAAATATGCCGCCAATCTGACATTAATGAACCGATTATGGGGGAACAATCAGATTTGAATTCAAATTTCCCTATGAATTAGAAGTGGCTACCCAGCGAAGAGGCCAAGCTAAAGATGGCACAACTGGTTGAAAATATGAAGAAGGAGGCTGCTGAGAAGGCCCAGGTAGAATAGATAGGAAAGGAGGCATGAAAAAAGATAGATGGCGCAGAGTGGGGCTCTGAAAAAGGCGTGTAGTCACCTTCACCTGAAACTAAAAAGGAGGACACAAAGTAGCACGACACGAACCCTCAAGAGATGTATGACCACATTAAGCACCCAGGAGAGCTAGAAAAGGGAGGGTCTAGAAAGAAATCCAAGGAAACCAAGACCTCGTTGGGCCCCATCAAATTGATGGAGGGAAAATTATATGACATTGGTGACACAGTTAGAGATGTCACCATTGAAGCCCTTTAGAAATTTGAGAAGCAGCATCAGGTCCTCCTAAGGGCCATCTAGACCGGGATGCAGGAGTTGCAAACCCACACATCGCAAGCTCGTACGTTGTCCACCAGCTTGGCTATCGGCACATTAGAGGTTGTTGATATACTACGCACGAAGGCTTCCAGTGTGGTAGTGTTGCCAAATGGAGCGCTAACAACAGAAAATGAGGCTGAAAGGCCCACTATTAGTTCCTTGAAGGGAGTTGGATTGAACCGCGCAGCGTTGCTACGCGAAGTGCTCCACCTCTTGCAGGATGGAGTCATTGTAGAGTTGAGCACCTATGAGCACCATGCCCTCCAGGTGATCAGTCAATAGAAGATAAAATACAAGAAGATGGCCTTGCAAAGGAATGCTGTCATCACCACTGAGGCCGAGGCGACCAACCAAAACAAGAAGATCATATAGGTCATGGAGGAGGCTTGTATAATGGTCCCGAAATTGGCCATTCTGGAGGAGTATCCAGTCGAGGTTCACATCCACAAATTGGCCACAGGGGTGCACAACACTCAAACATAGATGGCGCGGGTTCAGTTGGAGCTGAACCTGTAGATTACAGAGCTCCAGTTGAGGGCCTAGCCTTCAACACCACCAAAGGTAACGGAACAATGAGTGGTCTCTATAACAGAAGTCGTTGCAGCAATGGAAATTTCAATAGCAGACTGCACATAATTGTTCGAGTAATCATTTAAGCTCCTGACAAGCCTGCAAGAAGACCCAAATGTACAGAGGTTAGATATGGAAGCGCACGAGCTACAACAGTGCTACAATGAAGTTAAGGGCACAACGCGAACTGTCACACTAACGCAGAGGCTAGCCAAGCTGCAGGAGGTGAAGCAGCTAGGAACAGGTGGATGTAGCATTGCATAAAGAAGCAGCGTTGAAGGCACGAATAAAGCCCTAGTTGGAGGAAGCTTATGCAGTCACAGAAAATATTAAATGCAAGCTTGCAACTCTGCAAGCGATGCAGCAACAACTTCATATTGATAGCACAAGGGAAGTGACCGAGAAAATAGTCGAGGATGTGAAGCAGGCAGCAACTGAGTGCACAACCAAAGGTGTGGTCATAAGGGTTGAGCTGGATGGGATTCGCGCAAAGATCTCCACGCCTATCGAGTGACTCGAGGGTGAGCCATGATGTTTGTGTTGGGGGCCTGTTGGGAGCCAGATCCCCCAAAGGAAGTTTTGGGGCTAAAAGTTGAGGTTTAAGTCAATTTTTGTAATATTATTGTAAATACTCCGCAATTGGTGGTCACAAAGCGCGAAGGTGTTATGTGTCATAAAGGGTAGTTTGCCCTTAGTTTTGTAAGAGAAAAGACAGCTATAAGAAAACTACGGGATTTTATAAAAATAGTTAAGCTCTAAGTAGTTTGGAAAAGACAATGGTAGAACATGTAAGAGGGCCATTGCTTTAGAGTAAGAATTCTAAGTCTTGTGTCATAGTGTAGATAGAGGCTCTACAGTTGAGCGTGTAGAGGCCTAGGATAGAAGTCCGCAACTGAGTGCACGGACCCCTGCCACTGTGTGTGTAAGGTGAACAGAGTCTGTAAATACTTGGAAGATGTTAATAAAAAGAGTTATTCTACAATTTTTCTGTCTTTGTTCTATTGATGCATATTGATATGTTATGTATGAATTGTCTTTATTATTCTTATATGATGCGCGAAAAACCACAATTACATTGAATAATTGAACACATTTACGAATATCTAGGTACCCGGTGTTAACTCTAACTATTTGATAGGATAAGTGAGTCACTTAAATTGATTGGGGAATCTTTACAACACAGTACTTTAGCAGCATGAAAATACCTGACCAGCAGGTTAGGGCTGCACAAAGGTTGATCGTATACTTTTGCGGAGGTATTGAAGGCTAGGATAGAGGGTTTGTCTTGTAAGCCCTAGAGCGAAGCAACCTACGCGAAGGTAGGGGTAGAAGAAATCAAATGACATCACAACCATCTTAGGGTGTGGAAACTTGGTTCCAGCATCCCCCCATACTACTTTGGGTGAGACTTTGGTTCTCGCTTCACAGGCTGATGCCGAAAGGGCCAGTAGTGTAGGGATTTGTTTGGCTAATTAACTGTTAGGCCCCTATACTACTAGTGTAACCCCTTATTGTTATTAGTACAACCCACTTATTATATTGATGTACCCATGTAGTGCCCATATTGTTACTATTGTG
>APFE030393082.1:7334-41026 GCA_000404065.3 Pinus taeda | reverse complement strand
CCAAATTCGAATTTGGCCTTAGAGTGCCACATAAGGGTCTTCTAGAAGTCTCCTTTCAACCTACACATGTCAACAAACTCAACCCATTTGTTAGGTATAAGCATATGCACATTATTTTCTAATGTTTAACCATAAATTCGCTTAAAAAGCTTAGAAATAATAAATATTGGAAAAACATAAAGGTAGCCCAATGACAATGAAAGTGGGATGAATGTGGTGACATAGTAGTGAAATGGAGGTGAAATGGAGGTGATATAATGGACATAATAGTGAAAGTGTAATGGAAATGAATGACATTTTCAAGACTCAACAGTACCTACAAGAAAAACTTGTTGTAGTTGTTGATCCCATTGTCCTCTTACACTTTCCTGTGTTTCCTTTGTCTCCTTTCTCCAAATCCCAAGTATGCCGCACTCCTCCAAGAATGCTCCAAGAAAACTCTAAATTTCCAAGAGTATGAGAGAGAGAGAGATTATATAAGAGAGAGCTCCAAGATAAAACTTAGAAAAGGTTGTGAATTGATCCTCAGAAGCCTTTTTATCAATAAGATCTCTATTTTCTTCATTTTCTACCCTCAAAAGTCTTTTTATCATAGAGGCCTCTATTTTATTCATTTTCCATTATTTTCCTCGAGGCCTCTATTTTATTCATTTTCCATTATTTTCCTCCTTGTGACCTTTCACCTTCATTTCCTCATATTTCCCATTATTTTTATAAATAAAATGTCCATAAATACCTCATGTCTTTCCAAAGCCTTTGCCATTTCATTTTCCAATTTCCATATGCTTTTGCCCAACATTCATATTTGAATAAGAGTCTCATAACATTAGTTATTATTTTGCCTTAATTAACTTTACTACATAGATTTTTAACCTTAAATTTAAGGTTCAAAATCATATATTTAAATATCATGCAAAGACAATTTTAACATTATAAATATCGGCCTTCACATTAATAAGTTTATCTGCTTGTATACCAAATATTGTAAATTTATAGGAAAGTTCTCACATGCCATACGATTGAAAATAGTGAAAATACAACGAGCTTCTTTCTTCACCGAAAGCATCAATAGCATGCATGTCATGGATGGAACACAATCGATATCAATTGCATGGAAGCTTTCGCGGCGTATGCAAAGATGTAGTGAACAGGTCCTTGACAAATAATAGAATGATAGGTTTAAGCCATGTGGACATGTTGTGGATGCATTGGCATTGACAACGATTTAATTTTTATTGATCGCATTGGCAAGTGATACCTTCATAGCTACCCAAATCCTCGTGCTGTCACCCATTGTACACCTGTTGATGGAAGCTAAGAGTTCCATCTGGTTAATGTCCATTCACCCTCATTGCACACCATGGAGGCCGTTCATGATGTTTGAGTAAAGAGCCTACCTGTAGAGTGCCCGCTTTGACATCCTCAGTGGAACGTGGAGCTCCCCGGTGCACACCAACTCCAAGAACACCAAGAAATAGGATGGGTTCCGCGGTCTATAAATATCTCTTCCCCATCATTTCCATATAGAACCATCTAATTGATAAAGAAAGTTCAGATTTCACACATAACAAAGACTATTGTAAATGAATAATTTGGAGAAGCTGAATGCGTAAGTGACCGATGGATTCCAAATTTGTTATTACCCAAAACAACCTTAAGAGATCATTAATTATATGAAACAAATCATTGACATATACTATTGTTATATCGCAGTGTTATCTCTTAGAACGAAAATGTAACTCACATAAAGTTCAAGTGCGTGCTGGCTCGCCTGGATGCTATTTTGCGGCTTACGCTGGTTACAGCGGGTGCCACGTAACTATTGGGTCAGACACAAATCTTTCATTATCGCTCTCTGCCTTGCAGTCACTAATTGCAGAAAAAGTAGAGCTAAGGCCATCCATGAGCTCGTCATTACTGAGAATGTGGTCTCTATAATTGGCCGCAGTGCAAAAGTTCATTGTGCTCAACTCCTACGCACAAGGACCTCTCCACAATGAACATCAATAGGAATACAAAACCAAAGAGCACACAAAGTATTTGGTTCTTAACAACCTTTACAATAAAGAAAAGTCTAAAAACAAAGATTATAAAGCAAATATTGAGGCAACTAATGTACTCGGAAAGTACCACAATGCTCACAATTAGTCCGAAAAAACATTATCAAAAGATGCGATAGTGTTTCATTTCCACCCATTAGAAGAAAAATGAATAAAGCGACATCAAAACTACAAAATGAAAGGATTGATTTCACAGAAGTGCATTGTGATTACAAATTTTAGCGTGCATCCTTTGTTCCGCTTGAAACACAACCAGTGATTGATATTTTCACTGTAATTATCTGAATGCTCAATAAAGTGTGAAAAATTAGTTGGAAATAATTAATTCCTACTTGTCTATGGTTGTAATTTCCTAAGTGAGGAGTTTGTTCGTACATTATAGGGATTTAGTTTCTCCTAGATTAGTGTGTGGTTGAGTGAATCTCTCAACCACACTACTGTACGTCTAAGATAGCATTCCTATGTTGAGATTATTAATTGTATAAATATCTTGTAATCTCCTCATTCATTAATTAATAGAATATATTATTTGATTGAGCTAATTTTATCTTGGTATCAGAGCCTGAGGGCCTAGCCCCTCATGGGCTGGGCTGCTCCTGGGCTGAGGAAATAAAAGACTATTTTTAATTTCTAGTTTGTCCATCAATCATCGAATAGGGTTCCATTGAGCTGGGCGGTGTTCTGGTGGGGTGAGAGAGGCAAAGATAGAGGATCCAATTTGGTGGATCGATTCATGAGTGTGGTCTGCCTGTGGTGGATCTGCGTGAGGGCCACAGTGCTAGTTCAAAGGTGGCGTTTGTCGTTGGGATCTGCAAGAAGAATTGTGAATGAGCCCAGATCAGAGCAAGTGCTGCGGATCATAATGCGGCCATCAGGGTGGAGCTAGTGAGCGCGCCGCCGACGCGCGGGTTGCCTATGGTTGACAGTCAGTTCGCGCGGGTTGTTTAAGGGTGTCAGCAAGACGCTGAAGCATCCAGGAACGTGGAGGATTCGACAGCAATGCCAATGATGAGGGTGTGAACACTTTTCCATGGATTGACTGACAATCTGAACATTTCTTCCATTTGAAGAATATTTTGAATGCGGCAAAATGCAAGTTTTGGCTCCAAATAATTTTCTTTCTCTTTAAATCAAACGAAACTCTTTCTCTGCATGCATCCCGGTGATCCTGATCGAGATTTGGGAGCAATTTGCAGCAATAGTAATCCTGTAGAAATGAGGACTTAAGCAAGAGGGAAGTGGGGCCTTCATACCAAGGTTCCCATGCCAGCGGTGGCGGTTTTATGCACACTATTCTTTCTTGCAGGTTTTTTCGGATCGATGTTCATCTCTCAGGACATTCCGAGCAAGGGCCCCGGTTAAAACTGCGTGAGTTACCAGACGAGGAAAGAAATCTGGGCACCATTTTGCACGGCGAAACTGGAGAGAGCTCGATCACATCCATAACTTGCTGTGGATAGAGGCCGCGTGGAGGAGACCTGATCCGGGAGGTGACCGCAGAGTTGCCGATCTATCTGGCGAATTCGCTCAATAGTCTGCGGTTGGAGGGGCAAGCTGCATTGATGACCCTTCAGGCCGAATCAGATTGGGGGAGCTGTGAACTCTGTGCAAGTCGATTCGCATCTTTAAAGGTGAATTGTTGACGGCCCCCTCGGAGGGAACCCTCCTCATATTTTTCCCGTAAGGGGATGAAGGGCACGATGCGGAGGGCGAATCATCCGCCCACGGAGCCATTGGGGATTGGTAGTCGATCTCTGTTGGCCCATTGGATTCTGGATCGGAAACGTAGTCTTGGGACCCTGGACGCCATTACACGACCTCATTCTCAAATTGCTGGAAAAGGAGCCGGAAAAGAGATTGGCGTCGCCCCGCAACATTAAATCGCATCTCTTCTTCAGAGGACTAAATTGGGACGCTGTACCCCACATAGCTCGAGCGCCCTATGTTCCCCCACCCGTCTCTCACGAGGATTTGAGTTCATTGAAAACGTTAGATATCGAACAATGCGTTCATAAAGAAACAGACCCAAAGGAAGATGACAAGGATAATAGGGCTCCAACGTCGCCCAAAGAAGGCGAGACCAATGATTTTGGTTTATTTTAAAAGGTAAAACAAAGGCAATCTGAGGTCCCGTGTGTTGAAATTCCTTTTAATACCGAGGCATGATCATAATTCAAGAAAAGGCGACTCTCATCAGTAATGCATATATATGAGAGTCGTCGCCGTAAATGAAGAAACAGAAACAGGCTCCTGAGTTTCGCCCGTGGTATGTTCGTGATCTTCTGGTACGTACATAGAAAAAGTTACACCGTCTACATACCTCTACCATGGACTCATCTGGCTTTCTACTTGTGAAAGTGGTGGTTTTTGAGGAAACATAAAAGCTTTCAGGCGAGGACGAAGACTGCTGTTTTCTCTGTGGCTGTCATATCTGTCGTATTCTTCCATCATGTTCTGTAAATCCTCGTCGCATTTTACTGGTGGTGGACGCTCAATAAATGCTTATAATTTCTATTATGCCCTGGAGGATGTGCTGTTACAAAGAGCCGAGAAGAAAGAAGGCCGGCTCACCTGGTCTGTGCATCGCCCAGGCATGATCTTCGGCTAATCCGCTCGATCTTTCATCAATGTGATCGAGAACCTAGCAGTCTATGCCACGCTCTGCAAGTTTCCTGCATTGTCGTTCGTGTTCCCGGGAAGCCGGGCCTGCTGGGAAGAGGTGTACATGGATGCCTCCGATACGGAGCTTGTTGCCGAGCAGCAAGTGTGGGTTGCCACTGATGTTACAGCGCGAAATCAGGCATTCAACACTGTTAATGGGGATGCTTTCACCTAGAAGCAGCTCTGGCCTGTTTTGGCCGCCAAGTTTGGACATATGCGCTTACCGGATTCGAACCAGCGCTGGATGGACGACCTGTCGTATGTCTGCCCCGTGCACAGAATCATTGGGTCGCTCATAAGCTCCAGGCTTATCGGGCACCTGAAATCGTCAGTGGAATCTGGCTGTGGTATTCCAGACAAGTGTTTGCCGAAGAAAATCGGGGAACCAGTCTTTTTTAATCCCTGCCCATTTTTGCTATTGGTCTTGCCAAAGAATCGCAGGCGCAGCGGAATTGTGGTGGCGCCCATCATGGAGCCGAGGAAACCGAATGTAGTTGTGGTTGCAGTCATGGTGATTTGGTTCATATATTCCTGTTTGTTAGTGATGCTGTTGTTGCTGATGGAAAATTGGATAGTCTTTTGCTGTTCGCTTTGATGTTGATTTTAGCTGATTGGAGAGCCTTATGTTGCTACTATGTTTGGGAAATAATCCTTTTTGGGCATAGGTAGAGAAATTAAATTTGGAGAGTTTATGTTGTATTCTTGGAAGCATGTTTAAATATTATTGGCCTTATTGAGCCTAGCTAACTCAATGCAGGCAAAGTTATTTTGTTAGAATTTGCAACTCTAACGAATGACAAGTTAGCATGAAGTTCCAAGAAGATATTTGACAAAGATGCTCAAGATGTGAACTTGGGATAAAGGAGCAGCAACAATGTTGATGGTGGACAACAAAGTAGATTTTTTTTAGTGTGGTTTGTGGGATAGACTCCCTAACATATTATTGTAATAGTCATTGTATGTACTAGAAACTTCAAATGTTGAATGTAAGCCTTGCTAAGGCATTTGAAAGTTCGTGGTGATCTCAAAACCACTTTGTAATGGTTTGTGGTCAGCCTGAAACCATCTATAGAGCCTTAGTGGCTACAGGAGTTGCCCGATGGTGGCGAATTGAGATCCTTGATCAGCTCGGTGGTAGCAGATCGGATCTGCCCGGTGGTGGCAAAGTGAGATCCTTGATCGCTCGGTGGTAGCAGATCGGATCTGCCCGGTGGTGGCGAAGTAAGATCCTTGATCGCTCGGTGGTAGCAGATCGGATCTGCCCGGTGGTGGCAAAGTGAGATCCTTGATCGCTCGGTGGTAGCAAATCGGATCTGCCCGGTGGTGGCGAAGTAAGATCCTTGATCGCTCGGTGGTAGCAGATCGGATCTGCCCGGTGGTGGCGAGTGTACACAGGAGCTTTATGCTAGTAGGAGCAGGTGGGCTGCAGTAACACCTGGCTCGGACTCAGATGATTTTTCTGAGCAGAAGGGGATTGGTGCGTTGTTCGCACTGACAGCAGCGCCAGGAAGGCCAACTGGAGCGTCTGTTAGGCCATTAACCGTGCCAATGGCGCGGGTTTATCATTCAGTATCGTGCCAATTCACCTTCAAGTGGATCTGCAGGAGAGGCAGATCGGATTAATTCTTCAGTTGTATTGGAAACGCCAAATTTGCAGATTGTGGATCTGTCCGAAGACGGAAAACTGTGTTTTTTTTTGGAGGGTTTGTACATGCAATTCGTGTGATGATGGTGGATTTGACTATCATGACAAGTAGTCATTAAGGGGGGGAGTTGGAAATAATTAATTCCTACTTGTCTATGGTTGTAATTTCCTAAGTGAGGAGTTTGTTCCTACATTATAGGGATTTAGTTTCTCCTGGATTAGTGTGTGGTTGAGTGAATCTCTCAACCACACTACTGTACGTCTAAGATAGCATTCCTATCTTGAGACTATTAATTGTATAAATATCTTGTAATCTCCTCATTCATTAATTAATAGAATATATTATTTGATTGAGCTAATTTTATCTAAATTAAGAGAAGAAGAAATCATCATTACAATGATGGTGTAGAGGAATACATTGTGGAGTGATAAAGCTTCTTCTTTACAATATAAGAAAATATTAATTGGAAATTTGTTTTCCTGGTTTCTCACTCACTTAAAAAGATCTGCAACTGCATCAATTTCGACATCATTAAGTAGAGCAATACCATAACTATCACATAATGACCACTTTCTCATGAGAGGTCACTGAGCCAATCTAAAATTAGAAATAAGATTTTCAAAAAATTAGAAAATTATTTTTGAATTGATCGAAAAGATAAATATTTAGCCTTTCCTGTAAACTTTGTTTAAAATTGCAGAAAAAATAAGGCAAAATAATGCAAAATCAATACACTTTCATCACTAAATAAATGCTATAGTCCCTAAAAAGACATATACTAATAAAGTGGAAATAACCTTATCTAATATAAATATCTTTATATTACTTCCAATATTTATTAATAAATTGTCCTATAAATATGGAAAGTTATCTTAATCATTAAATTAATTAGAAAAACATCACATACATATATAAAATTAAATAAAATATAAAAATTAAAAGAGAAATGATATATTTTTGAGATGAATATTCATCATTATTATTTAAATGCCATTTTCTTTTTCCTTATATTAATTTTTTTTTATTAAATTAATAATATTATTGTTTATTTAATATTAAAAAAATTAATAAATTAATTTTAATTAAGTTATAAGCAATTTACTGCTCCAATAAATGTGAATCTATTTAAAATGTAAACTCAGTAAAGCGTTTAGACTGTTCCAAGTAGTTCTCGTCAAACCATTAGACAAACAAATGTCATGGATATGGTCGTGAAATATCAACAATATGTGGACAATATGAGGGAAAAAGACCAATGCAATGTTTTGCAGAGCAATATTCAAGGGTGGATCACACTAAACACGGTACATCTAAGGTGGTAGAAAAATCGAATAGCTCTGGTTAGCTGGACGGGGAACACGAGAAGCAAAACGACGACTCGCATATTGATTGAGAAAATGAGGTAAAGAAAAAGCACTCGTTTAAAATTCAAACATGAAAACCAACGGTTATAAAGCAGTGTATGAGATGATATAATTGCTTCCAGTTGTGTTTGAGAGGAAATAAATATTAACATATGTGAAGCAACTAAATGTTACACTAATAAATATTAACATATGTGCAGCAACTAAATGTTACACTTCTCGTTAATGTGGTTCAAATCTAATTCTCATGTAGGTTTAGGTTTATGATAAGAGCTTTAGGATGAAAGCAAGTTGCGGAGATAAGTCTTACGCTTGTAATTATGGTTTAGGTTCAATTTTACTTCTCATTAGCATTTAGGTTTAGGTTTATGGTAAGCCGTTGAGGATGAAAACAAGCCGGTGAGATAAGATTTATTGGATTTAATTTTTAAATAAGTAAATTTTTTTATCATTAATACCAAAACTGAACATAGTTAGGCTTACTAACATAACAGGTTTCCCTATTGGAAGTCTGAATATTAATCTTTTTCTTAATTACAAATCTTCATCGCATGGAGTAGAATTTAAAATGTCATCATATTCTCTTATTCTCTTTGTCTCATTTATATCCATGGATGACATTGTCTTATATATGTAAATCCCACGCTTACACCATGTTTAAATTATGAAATTTATAAAATATGATTACAGATTTGCTATTCCATTTGGTAATTGCCACCTATCAAAATTAACCAGGAGTAGAAAGATTATCAAGATTAACCAGAAGTGGAAAGGAGCACTTGGTAACGTGGTTTGAAAGGTTACAAAAATTTTAAATTATTAAATAATTACCCTGTAAGGTGTTTTTACGCGGTAAGGCGTTTCCCTCTGAAATGAACTACCGCAAATGCTTTTCTGTCCTCATCGTAGCCGTTAGATCTTTTGTTAGATGATTGAACAAAAATCAGCGCTCTGATTTAATAAAAAATATTTTAAAACATTAAAAAACTTTTCACCTTCCACTTTACATATGTGCGCCAGGTCAAGTTAGGTTGAAGACACATAATTACGAGCTGCTCGTGGCACCCTCCCACCGTTAAGCTGCCATTGAGACGCCCCCGGCTGGCAAAGCCGCAGCACCAGCGCCCACACGGGCACCGAACAAGCCCCCTGGCCGAGGCCCTTCAGTTATCAATCCCC
The DNA here is from genome assembly GCA_000404065.3 of Pinus taeda. Taxonomy (NCBI): domain Eukaryota; kingdom Viridiplantae; phylum Streptophyta; class Pinopsida; order Pinales; family Pinaceae; genus Pinus; species Pinus taeda. Next base: position 32,116 of record APFE030393082.1, on the reverse strand, counting down.
CCGTGGCATCCACATCTCTGCAGCGTGCGGCCAGCACGGTGGTTCCAACCCGATACACTCGGGCTGACACCCACCGGCCAGAACCCCACGAGCAGTCATTCTGCTCTTTCCTCACCATCCCACTCAGTTAGGTCCGCCGCTTCCCCCTTCGAATTCACAGCCCACCTCTGTCGAGCCACCAAGAGGCCCGAAACACGAGTCCCCATAGCAAAATCCGTGAGCCCATTTTACTAAAAAAATATTTCGAGCTTCAGAAATTTCTCTCTCCAAGATTGATACCCTGTGTAAAGGATCAGAGAACAATTATGAATGAGTAAAGAGCTGAGGTCCCAATACGAACGGCTACGACATTTTTTAATCTTCTATTTTTATTTGCACCGAGCTAGTTCCAGGTCTCATACAGGTGTGGGACTCTTAAGTTTCTTGAAGCTCGGTAGCTTGAGGAAGCTCATGCCGTTGATTTGGGTGAGTTCATATTTCTATACCATTGCACATTTCTCGTTAATTTTCAAAACTTAAAACCTTCCCTGTGGTGGCTAGGCACAACTTTATTTTTTTCTTGAAAAATTTTAATTTCAAATTCTCATTGCACCTTCGACTCTCTAAATTATCGGTTACGCTGCATTTTGAATGGTGTTATAAACCAGTGCTTTCTGGTTAAAGGGATATTTAATGATGTCAGAGATCTGAAATTTAGGTTTTGATTTTGGTTTTAAACACAACATGCAGTCGATATAACATAGTCATATGCACTGCATCTATTTTTCGTGGTTTCTCTATGGTTAGGATTTGTTGGTGATCACTTGTGGTCTGGTAAGATTTGAAAGAAAGCTTGGTTGCTAATGCCCGAGCCCACTAGAAAAAGAATGATTTTCACTATAACAAAATTTTACATCCAATTCTGAAACACCTAAACTGAAAACAGTACAAAATTGTTTGTGACCTCGAAATTTGAATGATTTCTTCCACAAGTTGCATTTGATTGTTTACGCTCACATATAACTCAATCATACAAGTGCTTAAGCATTTTGGAATATTTTTCCATTCCATAAATGATTGATAGTTTCCATTGATATTAAGTTCACATTTAAAGGCATGTTTAAATTGGTTCTCAAAATTTGCTTGGTAATGAAGTAAAAACCCGATTGGCGTAAAAATAAATTTAATTACGCGGTAAGGCGTTTCCGTCTGAAATGAACTCCCCCAAATGCTTTTCTGTCGTAATCGTAGCCGTTAGATCTTTTGTTAGAAGATTAAACAAAAATCAGCCGTCTGATTTAATAAAAAATATTTTAAAACATTAAAAAATGTTTCACCTTCCACTTTACATCTCCGCCTAGGTCATCTGTGCGCCCAAGTCAGGTTGGGTTGAAGAAACATAATTACGTCCTGTTGGGGACCGACGGTAGAGAAGAAATAAATAATGAGGTGAGGCAAGGGGATTTAAGAACCAAGCGGAATCTGCTTTTGCAGGGCCGAGCGAAGCATGGTGAAAAAAGTGCAGGGGATTTATGGGAGCCCAAAGGCAGCCTCTTCGGTCGGGTCTTCAACAAGAGCAATGCCACATACTGGTTGCCATCCGGCCCCCTGATCCTTCCCCTGACTCTTCTTCCCTTGGCCAAAGGTCACAGGATAGATTCTATATTCCCTCTATCCTACATCGCTCCCGCTTGGCTCCAACTTCTGCATATCTAAGCTCTGGGGAACTTGGGGTCTTCCAAGGAGCTTTTAGCAGGGCGAATCCATGTTAAAAATCAAGTGAACACCCTGATTTTTGAGGTTTCCATGGCTTCCGGGATCATGCATGCTAGTCTTTATGTGGACTCTGTGGCAATGCCTTATTTTACAGGCCTGGATGCCTTTATGTCTTCATCCCTCTCTGGGATTTGCACGTCCTGTATTTGCAGGAGGGAGCCCCTTGTACCAGGAGGGGCCTTTTGGCTTGGGGCCTGGTCATACGGGAGCTTCGTTGTGGCATCGGTATTGTTGCTCCGTCTGGGTTTTGGGTTCTTGCAGTATAATTGGAAATGGAATAGATTTATCAGAGAGATTTTGAATTTTGGGGGACTGGTAATGGAATTGATGGGGTGGATGGTGACTGTGTGGGAGGTGATGCAGCTGTTAAATGTAAGAATTCCTTCAGGGCAGCAAGGGGTGCCATATCCATTTGTGATTTTCCCTCTAGCCTTCATGCTCATGTTTGTTTTCTCCAAAATGATTTGGGTGACCATCAAAGCTAATAACAAGAATGCCATCTGAACCTGGTAAGGGAAATTTTTCGTCATTGCTTGCCTGGTTAGAGAATCCCGGGAGAAAGAAGCACAATGACAAAGCAATCAATTCATTGTATTACAAATTTAATTATATGTTACATTGATTACTGTCGTATGGATACCGAGTGTTTGTTCGAGTTTCACGTGAATTCATTCCTTTACCTTCACCTTCAATTTCAATCCAGATGTGAAGGTGTTTAAACAAGTTCAATGGACATTTAAGAGTACTTGCATTCCATTTAGTAGCCACTTTAACCCCCAAATATGTTTTTCGACATAGCTTCCTCAAATTAAAACTCAAATATGTGGACTCTTGCTTTCAAAAAAGCCCATAAAAGCTCATTTACATTTCAATATTCTTCCACACACTATGCCTTATGGCGTTTCCTTTGCAACATTAGTTGCAAATGCTAGTATTACTAAATTTCACACTAACTAAGTTTAATAATAATAATAATAGGTTTTACATTAAATATGGTATATTTGTTTTGCAAATAAGTGTTATAATGATTTGAAAAAGTGAATATCGTTTCCTATTCAGTTTCCATTACTGCGCTATCTAGCTGTGTTCGATCACCACGTAAATGAGTATCAATGAGAAATGGATTAGATTGTAATTTATGAAATTGGCTTGTGACTTGGTGAATATGATTGTCCATTCCATTTCCACTACTTCACCAGCTGTGATGTGTTTTATTCGGTATTCAAGTCGTGTGTATTGTCAGATGGTTTCCGTTATTAAAGGTGGATGGATTACCAATTGCAATTTAATTACCTACTCTATGGATTATCATTTGTAGGTTTTGATGCAGGCTTATGAAACCCCGTCTCACTCGATTGCTACATCATTGACCTCGTGGCTCAGTGGATCGCTAGTGTCTATGAAAGGTGCCCGGATTACGAGGTTGTGATTTCACGCACGATTAATATTTTCGCACGTACGATGGAAACCATTTACTGGTCGCTGACTCGATCAATCGACTCTTGGATCGTTGGATCGTTTGCTGGATAGCTAAATAGATATGGCCGGAGGGATGATTGGAATAAAGAGATATGACGACAGCTAAATGGGAAGAATTGGCGTCAGCGAAACAATAGCGCAGCACTTGTTCCTAAAAAAATGTATGTTTGATGTCATATTCCCGTAGATATTGTTAGAAAAATTCACAGGGGCAGACGGGAGGAATTTGCCTCAACAAAACAGTTGGGGCAAGGAAATGGCAGAGGCTTAAATAAATGACAGGAATTTATTTATGGAAAAACAGGGTAAAAATAAAATGGTTGCAGTAAGTTTAGTTATAAAGGTTTAAGACCATATTCTAACGTGCTTTGGATTATATTTCAAAATATGGGAAAATACATTAGAAAGATAAAGCGGAGGCTATTACAGGTAAAACAAAAAAATTTTATTGGGAACCCTTCACTAGGGTTGCTGATTAATTCTTTGTAAAATTATATAAAACTTGTTTTCACTACATCACCAATATTTTCTCCATCATTTTCTCCTCACATACTCACACATTAGACTCCTCTCAACTTACTCAACCTTAAAAAAAACTTTTACTTTCATATTTATGCAAACATACAACTTTGACTCATTAATTTATGGCAGAATAAATATTTAAGACATAGTATGGATGATTTTACATAGTAAATGATTTTCTAATTACAAGTGTTTGTGGAGTGTAAGTAACACTAGTGGAGTGAATGTTTGCCTATACTTATTTAGCAAACTTCATTAAGTGCTCTAACTCCCTAATGTGTTAAGGAATGGTTAAGGGGTACTATTGCTCAAAACTTCAGCCATTTTACTTGTAAACAAAATCGCAACCTACATAATCTCAATCTCCAAAAATGGACTGAACAAGTATAGTAAACAAGTATAGTAACTGTCAATGTGTTTAAAGCAATGGTTAGATTAATATTTCCAACAAATGTTTTATATTGGGGACACTTATGCAATTAAGTTTATAGCGGAAAACAATAACTTTGAAAAAACTTGCAAAATATAACGATGCTACGACGTTTTCAAATGTTAATAACGTAAATATTAGAGAGCCATTAGGTGGGAATGATTTTCAAGATACAGGCTTATTGCAGCGACAACCGAGCAGGAGACCCGAGATCTTAGTGATGGCATAGGGAAAACAACATTGGCTATAGAAATTTTCAATAGAAAGAAATCCAAGTATCATAGATCATGCTTTTCCGCACAACATGAAAGATAATGAAGAGAGGCAACTCTGCATTGTCGTACAGTAACAACTTTTAAAAAGCTTGACTTTGAAAGAGCCAGTAGACCAGTGTTCATAGAGGTGAAGATATGCTCAAAAGAGCCTTCAAATCTCGTAACGCTTTGTGATCTTAGATGTAGAGGATGTGTACTAGTGTATACACTTTTTCCGGTTTGAAATGCATAAGTTCCATTCGCGTGGGTTAATATTGATTACATGCAGAGATGGACATACTCTTGGGAGTTAAAAACTCATCCCTTTAGAGGTGAATAGGGGCTTAACCAAGAAGAGTTATGAGTTTAAAACTAGGACAACTACATTAAATAGTCAACCACTTGAATAGCTTTTTGATTTATCAAAATGGTTTTAATACTACTCAAAATAATAAAAATTAAATTTTATATTAAATAAGTGTAATATGGTTTTTTATATTAAATAAATGTAATATGTAACATTGTTCCTTACATTAAATAAAGGCTATGTAGTAGCTAGTAACTATAGCTTATTTTAAGTATAGTTTAATTAAACAAAAAAAAAAACACACAAATTTTTTATTGCAAAAATAAAACAATTATTAGAAATATTTATTATTGAAATATCATGACCAATGTTGATTAACTAATTATTATTTATATTAACATATATACACTTTAATATATGTATTGTGTTTTATTTATATTATATATATATATATATATATATATATATATATATATATAATATATATATATATAAATATATATATTATATATATAAATTGTTATAATTAAACTTATTAAAAATGCTTTTAATATTATAATAAGTTATTTTTTAAATTTAAAGTATGGTGAACAAATTATAATTCCGTGAAAATGGAAAAAAATTTTAGATAAAAAGTAAAAAAAATTTAAAAAAATAATAATAGGAAGTTACCAACAAACCATAGTAAGACCTCAACCAATCACCTTACAAGTAAATAAATTTAAATAATAATAAAAAATAACAAAATTGAATTTCTAATGTTAAACTATACATAAGTGTCATAATTGTTTTTGGTCAAAGACAAACTAATACATAGTTAAAAATAAAACTGAATGCATTATACCATACTATAATAAGTGTAATATGGAACATTGCTTCTTAGTAACTATTTTTTATACAAAAAATAATTAACAACAACTATATAGAATACTATTATATAAAAAATGATGTATATTTATAAAGAATACTATGTAAAGTATGATTTATATTTATAGCTATTTTTTAACAACTTTTTTTTAAGACAAATGACTAACCTACAATCAAGTTCAATGATTTTAAATTAAATAGTACACAATTTCACCGTTTGACACCACTTTTATTTGATAGTCCCAGAAATCTGCAATGCACACATGAGGTGTGTTATGAAACCAACTCACAAAAAGATAGAAAAAAGAGATAAATGCCTTAGAATTCAGCCTCTTCGAGGGGGCAACCTCCTTTACATTACGCAAATAAGCAATTCTTGGATGATACAAATGACAAGACCTTCTTTCTATATATAGGAGTCTAAGGGGTCATAATATAATGAGAGTCGACATAACAATAATAATATAAGGGCACTGTAATAACAATAGTGGGTTTCTATGGGGGAAAATAATAACAATATGGGAACTACATGGGCACAACAGTATAATAAGGGGGTTGTACTAATAACAATAAGGGATTACACCAGTATTATAGGGACCTAACATGCCCCTCTCTTTCAAAAAGTGTTGTCCTCAACGCTTGAGTAGTTCTTGATGCTTCTATATAAAATTCTTGTCCTCCCATGTCGAATCTTCAGCGGATAAGTTCTTCCACTTGATGAGATACTCTAGAATTGATTGATTTTGTAGCTATCATGTTCTTGTTTCTGTGACTGCTCTAGGTTCCAATATGATTTTTCCTTTCTTGTCAAGTTCTGGCAATATTGTTTCAACTCACATCTTCTGCAACTTTTAAATGAGTGGCCACACTTCTTCATCCTTCTTCCATTCATCCCTTGCTTCATTTATCCAATCTGGTTGGATAATAGAAATAACACAAAATAATGCTTCCACATCCTCATCTTTTCTTGAGAGTGCATCTGCAACAACATTTTGCTTCCCATTTTTGTAGATGATTTCAAAGTCATAACCCAACATATTTGTGACCCATTTTTTCTATTCTTCTAAAGATAATCTTTGTTCTAAAAATTATTTAAAACTATTATGATCCATTTTTACCTTGAAGTGTTTTCCCATTAGGTAAGGTCACCATTTCTTAAGCGCATGTAGTATTGCCAACATTTCCTTGTCATAAATAGCTTACTTGAGATGTAGTCGTAAGAATACCCAATCGCCTATATCAAAACTTCTTTCACTGCGATGTTCATATGATTGTTGTTTCATTCGATTATGCACCAAAGTGGCGTTATCCTTTAGAAGTTGGAGAACTTGTTGTTGATGCTCGATTTTATCTTTCACTGCTTGAACCTTTTCCTTCTTGATATGTCCTTCTATCTTGCGAGTTTGAGGAGTGGTAATTCCCGCCAATGGTTTACAACATATGGTCTAATTCATTTCTTCTTTCTCAATGTGACATTTTACTTCTTGAACCTTTTTCTTCTTGATATGTCCTTCTATATTGAGAGTTTGAGGAGTGGTAATTCCTGCCAATGCATTACAAGATATGGTCGGGTTCATTTCTTCTTTCTCTGGGGCTGGTTCCTGGTGTATATCCTCTTATTTTAACATTTCTTGATCATTTTATTCCTCCTCTTCACAATCAATGTTAAATAATTTCTTCTTAGCACACTTATGACCTATAGTGTATTTGCTATCACAACTATAATAAATGACATTTTCTCCTTTTTCTTCTAATTGTTGTGGTGTCGACCTTGTAGGTTATGGAAGGCTAGGAGAAACAACACTTCCACATTTATAATTGTGAGTGGTAGGATTTCTTGTTGCCATAATTTTTCTTTCAATTTGTCTTGCCAACTTGAATGCCTTCTCCAATGAATCAGGTTTCCAAAGATGAACCTCATGTTGAATGTTATCCTTTAAGGTCCCTATGAAGACATCAATCCTCTGCTTCTCTCGAATATCATTTACCTTTATATTCAATTTTTGAAATTCCTCAATGTGCTCTGCAATTGAACCCTTTTGTGTGAGATTTATTAATTGGCTAAATAAGGTGTTTCTCTTTGTATCCTCATAATGTGATATCACTTCCTCTGTGAAAAATGATCATGTGACAAGTGGTTTACGAGAACAAAGCCCTTTATACCATAAAAATTGATTCGGTTCTAAATATAAAGATGGAACATGTACCTTTTGTAACAGTTTCACCTCATGTAGATCAAAATATTGCTCCATCTGTAGTATCTAATTTACCGGGTCCTTTCCATCAAGCTTCTTCATGTCACTTTATCTTGATTTTAGGAGCTCGATCTTGAAACGACAGTAACTCTGCAGTTTCAGATCTTTAGGTTCTGAAATTTCTTCCTGTGATAGCCCTCTAAGTCTTCTTTCTATGCCCACAAGTTTGATTGCAATTTGATTCCCGAAGAAAGAGTTATGCCCAATCTCCCATGGTGACCTTATTTTAGACTAGTTCAGTAGAGTGAACTTGTACAACGTGCCATGTGTCATTGTTTTGACCTTAGGCTTTGAAAATGATACCCAACAAACTACAGTCTGTCTGCTTTCTGTCACATTTGACGAAATTTCAGTCAGTTGCTCCAAGAGAGAGTTATGAGGATTTTCCCAAGGTCACCTGTTCGTGATGTAATTCGAAAGCCTGCAGAAACCTTAAATGCCTTGGACTGTATCTCCGCACATATAGCGAAGAAAAATCTAAAAGTTGGGCCTGAGATTTATCAAGACTTCGGCTTAAATGGGTTTTAATTTCAAAATCTAAAACTTTGTAGCAAACAAATTATAGCGAAAATTCCACGATGACCTGTTTGAGATGGAATTATTGAGCTTGCAAAAACACTAACTTCCTTAGATCATATCTCCAAAAAGATAGTGCCACAAGATTTGAAATTCAGACCCGAGGTTCAGAACAATTTATTCTCAAATGGGTTTTTTAATATTCTGAAACGTCGTAGAAAAAAAATTATAGTGAAAATTCCACGAAGGCCTGTTTGACGTAGCGAAACCCTATAATCCAAAGCTCTCATACCAAATGTTATGAAACTAGCTCACAAAAAGATAGAAAAGAGAGATAAAAGCCTTAGAATTCAACCTCTTTGAGGGGGCAACCTTACATTACACAAATGAACAATTCTTGGATGATACAAATGATAAGACCTCCTTTCTATCTATAGGAGTCTAAGGGATCATAATATAATCAAAGTCGACATAACAATATTTGTGTTTTTCATATTTGTGTTGGTATTAAAGTTAAATGTGGGTGCTTGAGGTCTTGGGAATTTTTCCTTTATCCCAAAAAGACTAATTCTTTGGTTGTGGAGGGGACTATATGGATTCTTGGGGATGCACGTTTAGAGACATTGGAGTATGGTTTTGTTGGGCCTGATAAATATGATTAATCCAAGTTATGTAGAGAGAATTACGTGGCAAGCCAAGGCACCTAGGTGGTCAAATTGAATTGGTATTGGCAGTTAGGATTCTCTAGAGGAATGTTCATACAAAGGGGGTGTGACCGATGCGGTGCTTGGGTTCCTTGTGGAAACTTGGCAAGCTGTGGTGATCGACTGAGCATAGTGAAAGGTGATGGGGGAATTGAAACAATAACGAGCATGAATTGGCACATGAAAATGTGTCAGTGCCTGGTCTTACGAATGAGCCACAATATTTGGTGTCCATTAACAAGCAATTGCAGTGTCATTGCAGTAGTAGTGGAGATGGGGCAATAAAGGCACGATGATCATAACGAGGTGATAGATTTCATAAACAAATTACAACACAACCAATGGGAAATGTTGGATAGGATGGTTTCTCTTAGAGAGAGTCAAAGACACACTCACAAGAGGCTGGATCAGATTGAGGGCAAGATCAACCACTTGGAATTCCATGTTCACTAGGGTTGTAAATGCCGAGACCCTTTTAGTGTTGAATAAGCTCCAACATCTGCATTAATCTTTGATGGAAATCAGGTACATATGCATTCTTTATGTATTTTTGGAGGTCTTATGCATTTTGTTTCTTGACATAATATAATTTCTAACACTTTGTTATGAGTTTTATAAATATTAAATATACAATAAAAAAATTAATTTTATTAACCATGTTTAACATAATAATATTATTTTATTATCAAATTTAATAATAATAATAATATATTATTATTATTATTAAAAATAAGAATAAAAAAGAAATATTGTAATAATATATTATTGTAACATGTTACTAGGAAATCCTATCTCATTCTCATAACCATATTCCGATATGAACTTTGATCATAAATAATATATCGAAACCTAGCTTTAAAATATGATTACTAATAAAAGGTCACAAAATCTAATTTAATAAAGTAAAAATGTAATAACATTATTGGTTGTAACCATTTAATATATTTTATCAGCTACTATAAAAAAAGTCAATTAGTTAGAGTGTATTTGTGTATAAAGTTAAAATAGAGTTTGTAGAATTAGGTTTAATAATAAAAGTTAAATTTTACACATATATATTAAAAATACAATAAATTTAACAAAATTAGTTCTTAAGTTTATTATAGTAATAATAGATGTACACATATTATTGAGAGCGAAGCCATGAGCTTTCGATATTATTTTAGGTAAATGATTTCTTTTTTATTGTTGATTTGATCCACTGAGATTTGAATGGCCACTAATAAATACTCATGATTTAAATCTTATAATTTACATTATAGGACAAGACAATTTCTAATTAAACGACCACTAATAAAATAAGTATTGTTTATATTTATTTAATAATAATAACATAATTTATAATATAATAATATAATAGCGCCAAGATTGTTAACATAAATAGTATTAATATTAATATTTGTAAATAAAGTAAATAATATTATATATTCTCAACTTTAATTTTATTTCTAAGTAAAGTACTCATGAGGATTTGAACGAGTGACTATCACCAAAGAGTGCCTTAACAGTACCACTCATTCACCATCAATCCAAAGCCCCGTGTATTCTCAAACTTAATATTAATAATGATAATAATAATAATAATATCATTATTATTAGTATTAAAAATATTAAATTAATAATATTGATAATAAAATATTATTAATATATTATTAACAATTTAAAATAAAGTAATAACCATTTAAAATGATAATTAAAAATAATAATTGTTAAGAAAATCTTCTAAGCGAAATGAATGTGCACGACTAGGTTTTTTGCAAACATTGCAACCATTATGAATACCCTTTGATCTTTGCAAAACTGACGCGACCCCTGCAGTCTTTGATGGTGGGGATGAGAGCTTGTGTGGGGGGGAGGGGTTTGGGGCTACTAAAAAAATGTAACATCAAGGGAAACAAATGTGCAAGGCGCAACAACAACAAGAAGTAGTGGAAATGGTGGAGATAATGGAATGCCAGTACTGGGGGTTCAATGGAAGAATATATTCAGAGGAAAATGCATGCCCAGAGTGGTTAAGAAACAAAGATTTGTAATACTGAGCAACAAATTTGAAACATACTAGAAGTATATGAAGGACCATGCCCTAATATGTAAGTTCATTGTAGCATGTCCTTTAGAGAAAGATGTTGTGAAATGGATTCAACAAAAATGGGGGCTAAAATGTTATATACTTAGGGGGATAATATGGGGTACAAAGGGAGGTACCCAAGGGAATAATGTAATAATGGGATGGGCCATAGTAATAAATAAGGTGGTTAACCCGTATCATGTATGGGGCCACAAGTAGTTAGTAATAATGTAATGGGCCCATGGTATTAGATAGATGGTATTGAGGGAACCATGGTAATGACCCATGGTATTGTGTGTATGAGGCCTATATAGAGGTTAGAGACTCCACGTTGAGGGATGTCAAGGATTATTGTATGAACAGGCATATGGCCAGTGGAGTGTTCTCCTTCCTTGAGGAGTGAATGTATGGTGTTACCCTACCTTAAGGGTTTAATATCAATAAAGAAGCATTTATATCTATTTCTATCTTATTGTTTCTCGGTATATTTGTATTTTCATATTAGATCTATAACATAAAAACACATATACATCTTAAACTTGAGGTTAGAGGGTTTTTTATTCTGCACCATCCTCAAAGACAAGGAACGCATCTTTGAGAATGACTCATACTTATATTACAATGTCAAACTCTTCATGCATCATTTGGAGGAATGTTACAACCCCGATCAGGATAATTTGATGGTGGCCCTAGTGTGGGTTAGATTTTTTGGACATCCGATGAATTTTTGGGATCCAAAGATAGTAGAAGGTATAGGAAACTCAATAGGGAGTTTTGTGAAAGTTACGAATTCTACTGGGAGAGGAATATACAACTCCTACGCACGAATCTATGTTTACATGAACATAACAAAACCATTGTCGAAGTTTATAGAGCTATAATATCAAGACAAGGTATGAAAACTAACCTTGGATTATGAACATATTCCCTTTCAATGCAAGCGATGTCACGAGTATGTACATTTGTACAAATCATTCCCTCTAAACCAAAGTGAAACAACAGAAGTGCCAGAAGCTAAAGGAAATGTTAAAGGTAAGGAGGATATGTAAGGGTTTCTAGAGGTCCAAAAGAAGAAAAGGAACATGAAAACCCTAGAAAACTCGACTCAACAATAGCCAAAGAAAGGATCAAACCAGAGAAGTTGGTTTGAGGTCATGGCAGAGGAGGAAGAGGAGAGCGTTAATGAGTCCAAGGACACAGTAAACCTGGATAAACCCCAGAAACAATCAAAAGGTGGACAACAACCTAAATGAAAGTGGAAGAGGAACCCCAAGAGAAAGAATCCCCAGCAATGCAAGAGGGGCAAGCAAATCTAGAAATAGATGGAGCAAAAGAAGAAATTACCATAGAGGAATAGGTGATGAGAAGGTTACTGAATGAATGGAAGCATTTAGATGAGAGATTCATCCCTGGAGAGGAAAAAAAACTATATCGGAAGAACTTCCATAGTTTTAAAACCAAGTAGGGACCACTAATAACTAGGCCAGGTAATGAAACCAACAATAGTAGGGAAAGGTGAGAAGAGATGAGGTTGCAAAAACCTACAAGAGTCCATTCAAATGGTGGGATATATGTTGGTAAATTATAGAAGGGTGGTACCGCTATCAACAATTTTCCACCACATTAACAAACCTTCCCAATGACTATTGAATGTGCGAGGCCTCAACAATAGGAGAAAGCAAAGGTACTTGAAAGATATGATTCACAAGGACCACTCGAGTATAATGATCATTCAAGAGACAAAAATTTCAGAAAGTAGAATGAAAGAAATTGTAAAAAGCATGAGACTGCAATATGAGTTGGGGGCACATGACTCCAATGGGAGCTTGGGGATTGGCTATCCTTTGTGTAGATTTTAACCCCGTACATAAATTACTTGCATACAAATTCTAAAAACAGAAAATAAACAATGGTGAGAGCATAACACATAAAACAAATATACACAATGATTTTCCCTGGATCCCAAAACCTGGACTACCAGATTGATTTTTCATTATTTTCCTTTCAATTACAATACATATATATACATGCCGAAGCATCCATAAACCCCAATTCATTAACCTTGGATTAGAACATAATCATAGTTCCCTTGACTAGATCTACAAAATATCATGGACCGAAAACCATCACGCTCAAAACCATGTGAAAAATCCATGCACAAAACCATAGGTAGGTCCGCACACCTAATATAGAGTCCAAAAAACATTTCCCCGTTGCGTTGCCCAGTACCCCGTAGAGGGGGGCTACTGCCCCCCTCAAACCCAAAATTCTCCCACTTGTTGTTTTCTTTCCACAGGGATTCGTATGAGAGCTTAGTCATTGATTGAGACCTGCAACACCCATTGTTTCTCTACACCAAGAGAACGTTTGAGTGCTCAAAGATTTTGTCAATGCATCTATAGTGTTCTTCAAAGTGTCCACCTTTACCAACAACACCTTCTTTTCTTCTACCATAACCCTCACAAAGTGATATTGAACATCAATGTGCTTTGTCTTTGAATGATAAGCAAGGTTCGTTTCCATGAAAATTGCACTTTGGTTGTCACAGTCTATCCTTATAGCTCGTTGTACTAACCCCATACTTGAACACAATCTCTGCAACCAAACTTCTTCCTTGTTTTCATGAGTGGATGCCATGTATTTTGCCTTTGTAGTTGATAGTTCCACTATATATTGTCTCTTACTCATCCAACTGACCGCACTTGCATATGGAACATGGGACATGTCCTCTTCCTCTTCTTGTGTCTTGGGACACTATTTAGCAAATAGCTTCACACGTATAGGAATAGGAACCTTCATCGGTTTAGTATCCTTCATATTAAACCTCTGCAATATTGTCTCGACATACTTCCTCTAGTTTAACCATAACTTCCTCTTTTCTCGATCCCATTTAATTTCCATTCCCAAAATATAGTTTGCAGCACCAAAATCTTTCATGTCAAATTTGTAGGACAATTTGGTCTACAAATCCTGGATAATTTCTGTCATTTCCAACCAGCAACATATCATCCACATACAAGACCAGATAAATAACATAGTCACCAATTAATTTAAAATACACACAGTGTTCTGCTTTGCTTTTGGTGAAGCCAAGTCCCCATATAAATGTATCAAATTTTTGATACGACATACTTGGTGACTGATTTAACCCATACAAAGACTTTTTTAACTTGCATACCAGTTCTTTCTTACCCGTCACTGCAAAGCCTTCAGGTTGATTCATGTAGATATCTTCTTCCAGATCCTCTTGAAGAAATGTTGTCTTCACACCCATCTATTCTACCTCAAAATCAAAAGCAGTAGCAACAGATAAAATTAATATAATAGAAGCTACCTTGGTAACAAGAGAAAAAATATCACCAAAATCAATTCCCGACCCCTAGGAATAATCGTTTTCTACCAACTGAGATTTGTATTTCTCCACCTTTCCTTTTGCATTCATCTTCTTCTTGAACACCCATTTGTTGCCAATGGGTTTCCTTCCAGCTCGAAACTCCACTGGATCCCAAGCCTCATTTTTGTGCAAAGATGCCATTTCATCAACCATGGCTTCCTTCCAAACTTTTCTATCCTTTGAATTGACTGCTTCCTTCACAGTTTTGGGATCATCATCAGTGATAAATAAAGAAAAATTTGAACAGAAAGAAAATGGACTATACCTTTATGGCTGCCTTCTTTCTCGAACTAATATTTTCACAACTCGAGTTTGTGGCTCTTCATCTCCTCATTCCTCTTCTACTATAGAGTCTTATTCTTCCTCCTTTAGCTCAAACTCTATCTTATTAGGTTCCTTTTGTAGGACTTCATTTTTAATAACATCTTTTACCTCTCTAAACACCACATCTTGGTTGTGCACAACCTTCCTTGTTATTGGGTTCCAAAGCTTGTAGCCTTTTAAACCATCCTTATACCCAATAAAGATGCAATTTTCATATTTACTATCCAACATTGTTCTTTTCTCCTTTGGAACATGTACATATGCATCACATTAAAATACCTCAGATGTAAAAGAGAAGGTTTCTTACTAGTCCATACCTCTTGTGGATTCTTGTCCTCCAATGCTGATGAAGGTGATCTGTTGACCAGGTAACATGCAGTTTCCACCACCTCTACCCAGAATTCCTATCCAAACCTGATACCAC
The DNA here is from genome assembly GCA_000404065.3 of Pinus taeda. Lineage (NCBI taxonomy): Eukaryota > Viridiplantae > Streptophyta > Pinopsida > Pinales > Pinaceae > Pinus > Pinus taeda. Next base: position 16,817 of record APFE030393082.1, on the reverse strand, counting down.
TGAGCATCCTTCTTGCCCTTTCCATCAACATCTTGTTCATTCTTTCTGTAACTCCATTTTTCTGAGGTGTGTATGGAGTAGTCTTCTGTCGTGCTATACCACACTTCTTATACTCTTAAAATTCCTTCTAACAAAACTCTCCATCGTTATCTGTCCTCAACACCTTTATCTTCTTCTCTGTCTAGTTTTCCACCAGAGCCTTAAATTCTTTAAACTTGTCTAAGACTTCAAATTTCTTATTAAGGAAATATATCCATGTATTCCTTGAGAAGCCATCTATAAATGATACATAGTACACAAATTTACCTAGTGATATAACCGAAAAAGGTCCAAACACATCGCTGTGCACAAGCTCTAATATCTGTTTCACCCTCTTACCATTAGAGGGGAAACTCAACCGATTCTGCTTCCCATATACACATTTTTCACAAAAATCAAAACCCATAGAGATATTAGACATACCTTCTACCATACCTTTACCATGAAGTATTCGAAGACACTTCTCTCTAATATGTCCAAGCCTTTGATGCCATTGCATGGTCTTTTCTCCAAAGACCACTAGATTTTCTTCTCAACCACAGAACTGTTGCACCCATCGATAATAGTGCTACCTTGCAGCTTGTATAGAGTTCCAATCCGAACTCCCCACATCAATACCAGTGTTATCCAAACCATCTTGCATGTATCTTTCTCGAACACTGTTTTTAGACCTGAATCATCCAACTTGCTTACAGAAATAAGATTTCTGGCTAATGTAGGAATATGAAGAACACAGGGAAGTGTTCTAATCCTTCCACCTTGCAACTTCAACTTGACATTTCCATGACCAATGATTCTAGCCTTCCTATCATCCCCTAAGACATTACCACCATCGTATTTCTCATACTCATAGAACCACTCTCTATGGGGAGTGAAGTGAAAGGATGCACCTCAGTTAATCAACCATTCCTCACGATCTACATGTCTATTTGAAGAAGAAGCCAAGTACACATCCCCACCTTCAACTGAGGTGGATTTTGCCTCTGCAGAAGGAGCATCATCAACTCCCTTTCCTATCTCAGGGTCTTTAGATTTACGGTCTCTTTTGCAATGCCCTTCCTTTCCACATTTCCAGCACACCTTTACAAATTTTCTTGGAGATTTAGATCTCCCTCTAGATTTAGATCTCCCACTTGAGGACTTGTATTTATTTATTTTCTGAGACTGTCTTTGCACAGACAAGGCATCACCATTGTGGATCTCCATATTATTTTGTCCCATCTCCTCCGTCATTAAATATGAGACTATCTCATCAAACTACAAGGCAGTTGGATTGCTACTTATTGCAACAAGCAGACTACCCCATGAATCTGGTAGAGAACACAACAAAATGATGCACTTATCTTCATCTAAAATTTTAATATCAATAGATAATAACTGGCTTCCCACAGTATTAAATTCGTTTAGATTATCTATCACCAAGTTTTCATCTTTCATCATCAGTTTATACAACTTTTCTCGTAGGAGTAGTTTATTCACCAGAGACTTAGATTTGCACAAAATCCCTAACTTGTCCCACAAACCATTCATCATAGCTTCCCTTGATATGTTCAACAATACTGAATTTGAGGCACACAATCGTATTGTGATTTTTTCCTTCTGATCCATCTTATTCCAGTCTTCATCAAACATTGTCATTCGTTTAGTACCTGGATGTACTGTGATCCACTGATCTTTATCCACCAACAAATCCTCCATCTTGAGCTCCCACAACTCAAAAATCTGACCATCAAATTTATTGATCTCTACCTTTCCACTGCTCACCATCTTCTTTCACCAAAAGAGTCATTCTCGTAGATCTCCCACTAAACAGGGTCTACCATAGGCCCGAGCAAAACCCCCAGCAACAAAGGAATCCCCTTGAAGCCAAAAAAACTTTGATACCAAATGTAGGTTTTAACCTTGTACAGAAATTACCTGCATACGAATTCTAAAAATAGAAAATAAACAATGGTGAGAGCATAACACATAAAACAAATGTACAAAAAGATTTTCCCCTGGATCCCAAAACCTGGACTACTAGATTGATTTTTCATTATTTTCCTTTCAATTTTACAATATAATATAATCGATATCGATATATATATATATATATATTATATATTATATATATATATATATATATATATTGTATTATATATGTATATTATATATGTATTTATATTTATAATTTTATATTATATATATATATTATATATATATATATATATATATATTTATATATATATATATATATATATATATATATATATATAAATATATATATATATATATATATATATGTCTGAAACATTCGTAAGCCCCAATCCATTAACCCCGAATTAGAACATAACCATAGTTCCCTTGACTAGATCTACAAAATACCATGGACCGAAAACCAACGTGCTCAAAACCATGTGTGAAATCCATGCACAAAACCATAGGTAGGTCGTGGAAAGAATACGACACAACCCAACAATTTGGAACCCGATCGAGGTGATATTTGATGAATGGGTGAGCTTGCCAAGGATCTTATCAGGAATGTTTTGACACATTGGGTCTAGAGATTGGGCTATGTTGATGGGTGTATACGGGCCTCACATTCCAAGGGAAAAAGGAGTTTTCTTTGACAATCTAGGAAAACTAAAAAGGTATATGAGGATGATTTATGGATTATGGGAGGGGATTTTAATGTTATCACTACAATCGAGGAAAATAAGGGTGGACTTAGAAGGATGGATATAGATATGGAGGTGTCTAGGGAAACAATAGAAGGTATACATCTAGTTGACATACCCACAATCAATGAAATATTTACTTGGAACAATAGGAGGGGAGGAGCACAATAGGTCGCACCAAAACTTGATCGATTCCTAGTGTTCGAATAGGTCATAAGACATGACATATTTTTAGAAGCCCCAATCCTACCTAGTATGGGGTTGGATCATTAGACGATAAGGATAGAGCTGGATCTAAAATCAAGCCCAAAGAACATACCCTTTCGCTTTGAAACCTTCTACCTATGGGACCCGTTATTTATGAAAAAAGTGGAGTGTTGGTGGAATAAAAGTGAGGTGCAGGGGAAAAACCACATGCACACCTTTTAGCTAAAGCTAAAATACCTCAAAATCCAGATCAGGAAATGGAATGAGAAAGAGTTTGGGAACATTATGAAAGATCAGAAGAAACTATAAGAGAGCATGAAAGACGTGCAACAAAAAATCATATTAGGGGGTAGCTTAGAAAGTATGGTAGAGACTGAAGGATGACTACTAAATCACCTACAAGAAAGAAGGAAGCATGAAGAGATCCTATGGAAGCTGAAATCCTGCATCTAATGGCTTTGGGAGAGAGAGCACAATACACAATGTTTCCACAAGGCAATCATCTAGCACAGGCAGCATAACCATATATTAACGGACAAAGATGAGGAGGTGAACCGAATGGTATAACATGAAGAGATGGAAGAGTTTGTGGTCAATCATTTCAAAACAATTATCTCGGAACCAGATTAGGATAGAGTGAATGACATTGCAAGAGTTACACAACACATCCCTCGACTACTCTCACAGGAACATAACATGGCCTTGATGCAGGTAGTGATGCTAATGGAGACAGAAGAGCTTGTCAAAGGAATGACAAAGAATAAAGCTCTAGGACTAGAATGGTTTAGTGTGGAATTATACCAAGCTGAATGGAAATTTCTAGGTAAGGATATTCTAGGAATGGTAGAGGAATCACAGAGAAATCAGAAGGTGTGTTCGAGTCTCAATTCTATGTTCATTGCTTTAATTCCTAAATGATCTAAATTGAAAAACCCTCAACAGTTCAAACCGATTGTGCTTTGTAATGTCATCTACACAATCATCTACATTGTCAAGTGCCTAAAACCTCTCCTGTCAACCTTGATTTCGCTAGAGCAATCAGGTTTTGTGGAAGGCCACCAAAAACTCGATGGTATCATCACCTCTCAAGAAATGCGTCACTCACTCAAACACCTCAAATCTCCTGGTATGATGATTAAGCTAGACCGTTCCAAAGCATATGATCATCTGAGTTGGTCCTACCTGACTAAGGTCTTGATGTCCTACAGTTTTGAGGATCGATGGGTAAGATGGATTCTATGCTTGGTGTCAACCCTGGTGTGCTCCATTATGCTCAATGGTTCCCCATCCAAAACCTTTAATCTTACCTAGGGCCTTTGGAAAGGGGAATCAATCTCCCCATTCCTTTTTATCCTTCTAGATGAGGGATTCAGACAGTTCTTGAAAGCATCCATCTGGTCCTCTCACTTAAGGTTTCTTAGGCCTTGGGGCTCTGATCTACCCATCACCCATCAAAAATTTGTAGGCGGCATCATGCTTTTATGCTAGGTATCTTTAAGGGAAGCCCGAGAGGTCAAGGAAATTTTGCAGGAGTTTATGATGGCCTCAAGCACATTGATTAACAAATAGAAATCAAAACATTTATTTTTAAATACCCCTAGAGCTACTCAAGCTTTCTTGCCTTGCCTGATGTGGTTTCGCATAGGGACTATGCTGATGAAATATCTAGGTATGCCTCTAGCATTCAATTCCCTCAAAACCTCATGCTCAAAAGACCTCCTTGTCAAAATCCAAGAGAAGTTGAGCAGATGGGTGTTTCATGGTTTCAAATTACCAGGTAGAACTGTGCTGCTAAAAGTTGTCCTTCAATCTATCTCGGTTTACCAACTCTCTAGTATGGCAACCCCTAAAACCTCATGCTTAGCCATGGTTGATATTTTTAGAATTTGTTTATGGAAAGGGGCTCATAAAGTAAGAAAATGGTCCTTGGTTGCTTGGAAGAGGTTAACCCTCCCTAAGTTGACTCGTCGCCTAAGTCTTAGAGACCCATACATAGTAAACCAATTCATGGGAGGTAAGTTATGGTGGAGATGGATACAATGTGGACTTGACTTATGGAATAAAATATGGACACATGGGTATAGTATGTCGATCCAACATAAAGATATCCTTAGATATAAGGATCCTCCTCAAGGAACAACCATTTGGAACTTGGAAGCAAAGAACATGGTCCTTATTCATCAACACTTCTCCTTTCGATCTCAATTCCAATAGACATGGATATCTTCTTTATGATTTCTTTCCTTTTATCACACTTATCAACATAATGCTTAGAGAAAAGTAAAAATGTGCATGGAAACATTTCCTTAACACGTTCTCCAATTCCTTGTTATGTTTTCCATCATGAAAAGAATTTGCTTTCACAACATTGAAATTAACAAAATTGTTATACCTCTATTTGCTATTCTTTGGCTTATGCTACCTGTGTGACAAATTCGTGTGGTTGGAAGAACTGTGCTTCCCCTCTTTTTTAAATCTATCATCTCTCTCTGGAGATGTTTCCCCTTTAAATCCTCCTTATGTTTGAGGAACCACCCAGGAACCATTTCTGGGTGCAGGCTCCAACATCTTTCCTCCTCGTATCCTCCCTCATGGCAATAGAAACATGTGAACCATGAACCATCATTAGAAGACCATTCTTCTTTGGTGGCATAGCCTAAATCTTCGTATTTAAGCCTCTCTTTCACTGCGCTTGGATTTTTAATGCCCTGCTGATTTACTCTAAGGCCTCCTCCCTTGTCACCCATCTTGGTTAAGAGTTTGCATTCAATGCCTTCATTTTGTTTTTCAAATGCCACAAATGAATTTACATCAATAATTTCGCATAAGGAAGAAGCATGTAAATTATTACCATTTGCTGCATCCTTGGATTGGCATATGAAGATGCTTTTGAATTCCCTTTTAATTCGAGATGCGTCCTCTTGGACTCTTCAGCTCTCTTCTTTTAGCTCCTCGAACTTGGGTGCTCATTGAACCTCATTTTCCACATCATGTGGACAAAAGGTACAAACTTGTCCATATTCCTTCTGTGAAGCTCTTTCTACACTAGCATCTTGCATAATAGTTATAGAAAAACATGAAGATTGTGGAGAAGATGGTGGTTTATCACCATTCTTGTTACCCTCTTCCCTTAGAAAATTATCCTCTTGGAAGTCTAGATCCTTCACCTTGCAAATTGGTATTTCTCTCTTCATAGAGGACTTTCACCATTTCTGTCATGTCTAAGAAATCATTTCTAAAAGCATTCACATCCTTTGACATTCTTACAGGCTCTCCTCCTTGGGACATGATTTTGTTGAAGCTTCTACTGTAATTTGAGGTAGAACTTGGTGGTAGAGATTGAAAAAATCTTTCTCTCCTTTCCAAAACCTTCTCCTCAATGAGCTTCAAAACACATTTACTTTGAAACAACAGTTAATTCCTTCTTGCACAAAGAAAAAACCATACCTATGATACCAACTTCATATGAAGTGGGGTAGATTAGTTATTCTATACTAAGTCCCCTCATTAGAATATAAAAATGTTCTTGAGGTTGTACTCCAAAATAGCAAGTAAAGGCATGAATTTGATGTGTTTTTTCTTAAAAATAGTTTCATAAAAAAAAATTAAAACATGAAACCAAAACACTCAATGGAAGTATGCATCAAACAACAATACACCAGCCCTTGATAAAGGAGTTCACCCCTCCTTGGCTACATCTCCTTGGATCAGCTCTAAAGGCTTGACCCCTTATCATTATGCTCATGATTCTTCAGATAAAGAGTACATAAATTTGCTGGAAAAAAAAGTGGCTAGTTTCCCCTTCAAGGAAACATTCTTCTGCAAATAATTCTCACTCTAAACATATGACAATCTACAATTATTCATGGAACAATCAACAAGCTAAGGCCTCTCAAATCAAGACCCAACACCCTAACTTCCAAGAGCATAAACAAGTACAACAATCCACTTCAAGTACTTAAACAAGACGCTTTCTCCATACACATATAGAGCAAAGAAGAAATAAAACTACAACACTATTGTAATGGCTATCGTAGAAAACATATGGAGGCTGGAAGACCCCTACAAGGTCATCTCCACCTTGGAACTCCTCCATAAACTGAATCAAAACTCTGGTTGACTAGGGCACCCATAGGCTTCACTTTACAAAAAGCCTATCGAGAAGTTCTCTTTTGATCCTGAAACCTATTCCACTGAGCTCAGAATGTCCAAAAATGGCTATCTAGCCTCTTTTTTCATCCCATTTGGTAAAAAATTTCCTTAGTTATGACTTCTGCCAGTCTCCCCACAATTTTGTCCTCCAAATCTGGCTTATTGCCAGTTAAATTCAATAACTGCAGTCAAAACTAGTAGTTCCGCTGAAATCAATGGTTCCTCCATCAATATCGCCAATCTCGCAATTAAGGTTGAGTGATCACACGTGGAGTGAATGCTCTAGTGGTTAAGGCTACAGTTCTACTATTTGTCGGCCATCATAATCAGTCTTTGCCAAGAGTTATCCTTAACATAGGACTTAACACATGAAAACATGTGAACTTGGGATATGACAAACTCTCTAGGATTATTAACTTCATTTTTGGATAGATATCACATCCGGAGCGTCCTTCTCATAACAATCAGTGTTATCGCATCTGAACATAATCCATGCCTAGAACGGGGCTGATAACTTATGGCCAATGCGATTGCGATATGCAGTCGCATCACATCACAAACCTTGCCTTGTCAATATTGTTTTGTTCCCTTTCATCGGTATACGATTGCGATTAGACTGTATCACAACTTCGTCCGATGTCGCATCGCACTCCATGCTCGAACGAGTGGCTGATTACCATTAACCTGCGATGTGCGATTGTGATTGCATCGCATCACAACCTACACTATGTGGGGACTGATTCCTTAACCCGACTTCTCTACCAATGCAATTTGTGATTTGCGAGGGCCAATGGCGGGTTGCCACTTGGTGCCTCTCGATTAGCTAGGACCTTTGCCACATCATCCCAATCCTACCATGTCATCAAGTGAACCCTAAACTTTGACCGATTCTAACTTCTGCATACGAGCTCGGATTTGAGTGTCATTCACACCATTGGATTTATAATGACGAGCTCTTCAGCGTGAAGTTGAACTTATCAAAATTCTAACACAGTGAATTTTTGACAAATTTTGAGCTCCTGATCATCTATAGAGAGAATTACTTAGTAAGCCAAGGCACCTAAGTGGTCAAATTGAATTGGTATTGGTGGTCAAGATACTCTAAAGGAATGTTCAGACAAAAGGGGTGTGCCCAATGAGGAGGGGTTCCTGGTGGAGACTTGACAAGCTATGGCGACTGACTAAGTATAGTGGAAGGTGATGAGGGCACTGAAGTAGTATCAAGCGTGAATTAGCACATCAAAATGTGTCAACACTTGGTCTTACGGATGAGCCACCATCTTTGGAGTCCATTGACAAGAAATTGTGGAATGTCATTGAACTACTAATGGAGTTGAGGCAATAAAGGCACGATGATCATAACGAGGTGATAGATTTCATAAGAAAATTACAACACAACAAATGGGAAATGTTGGATCCAATGGCTTCACTTAGACAGAGTCAAAGATGCACACATGAGAGGCTGGATCAGATTGATGGTGTAGAAAATATTTGTAGGTTAACCCGATAATGCAATATAAATCAAAGTAGAATATTGTAACTTACTTCTACTATCAATTTACAGAAGCTTAAAGATTGAGTTGAACAATATAACCAGAAGAAGAAGCATCAATGCACAATACACATGAAAATACTTTGGAGAAAGCCTCAACTAAAAACCCCACTATCTGTATTATCATACATGGTGGAAATACATAGGAATTATACAAAGCCTTAGCTCTCACAGCTAGCCAGCTCTTAGTAAAATCCTCATAGATGCTCACAGGAAATCTTGGCTACTCTCTAACCTTCCTCTCTACCCTCCAAGCTCCTATTTCCTTGCGTTGTTCCTTGTGGATGATATTCACTTTCCAAGTGGAAAACCTCTTTACCAAGTGTATGATCTTTCTCTAAAACTATGCAATCCTCAAGGATAAATCCTTGACTACATGAATGAGTTTTCTCCATGCGAAAACACATGCAACTGACAGTACATTCTCCTTGACTTTAGTCTCAACTGGGTCTTTCTCAGAATAGACATGCATGAGTTTTTGATGAGGGAATCTTCAGTTAACTAGAGTAGCACTAGTTGAGTGCATGCATGCATGAACTGACTGTTAACTCGCCATTAGTTCCTCAAATAGTTTGGAACTAATTTGAATGGACTTAACTCAGTAAACTGAGTTAACTATTTACAACTCAAATATAACTCAATCTTATCTCCTTAATTTAAGGGATAACTCTTACATGACTTCATAAAGACTTCTAACTTGAATTTCACTAACTAATTAATTTAAAATAATTTGATTAATTATTTCCAAGTAGCTGTTAAGACTAAATTTGATTTTAATTCACAATTTAATTCAAGGACAAATTAAATTGGAATATTCTTGTTTCCATATTTCAACACTCCCTCTCAACATGAAAGGGATTATCTGCCACCCTGATC
>APFE030393080.1:27152-53543 GCA_000404065.3 Pinus taeda | reverse complement strand
CCTCTTTTTCAGTATGATGAAATGATTCTCCTTTGCCTTTCATCCCTGATTTCCATCATTTCATCCCTTCGGTAGACGGTTAATTGTATCATGTGTGGCTATCTCGCTCCTTAATCCTCTTGTGATCAAGAAGACACAATAGCAAGCCTTAATCTATGACTCCACGCCCAATGGTTTGAAACTTATCACACCTTACCTTGCCTCTTTGCTTGAGATTTCTACCTTCCATCCAAACCCAAACAAAAAACCCCTAAGCCAAAAGCTAGCCTAAAATCATCAACAAAGTTGAATCATTAAAGAGAGAGCCCTCTCTGATTGCAGGTGGGCTAGAACCTGCAATCCAAAGATTGGTTTATGGTTACCTTGGTCGTATCCCTATAAGGAGCCTAGGGACAACCTGGGTGATAACACAACCTTTGCATGTATCTGTCTACTTCAGTTTTCCCTTGGGAAGTCAGATAGAAATTTGTTGCATGATCTTCAAGGCCCCATGGTGAAAGTGGCCCAATCTTCTATGCCATAGCTCACCAACATCTTGGCTTTGTACCACCTCTTCTTTGGAACTCAATGCAACACAGTTGTCTACCTCCATATTGTAGAGATTCTTAACACGAATCCCAATCCTCTCTATCTATCTAATACCGATATGCCTTAGGAATACCTTTCCTTTACTAAAGGCTACATCATAGCCTTTATCTTCTAACATAGCGACAGACACAAGATTCTTCTTCAGATCCGGTACATACTCTACATCAGTTAGGTTGAGAGGAGCTCCATGCTCCCTCTGAAACACAACCGTACCTTCACCTGAAACATGGTACTTTCCATCATCAACCATCTCGATCCGCATCTAGAGATCCTTCTCCTCCAGAGTACTGAAAATATTCTTGTTGTTGGACATGTGGAAAGAGGCTCCACTGTTTAGGTACCACACACATCCCACCATGGATGAAACTGTGCATGTGATAAGAGAGAAACCCAACTCAAACTGTCAGTCCAGTGCCTCACCATCAGATCCCTTCGAGGATCCCTTCTTTTATTTCTTCTGTGGACAATTCGTAGCATAATGGCCCACTTCATGACAATGAAATCATCACACTTTTGATTTGTCAAACTTCTTCCCACCATGGGAAGAATTGGATTTGGGATGGGATGCCTTCCCTTTCCCTTTCCTTGCCTTACTTGCTAAGGCTATATTTTCTTCATCATCTTGTTTTGATGAAGATCAATCTTTGGTGTTTCTTCTTATCTCCTCCTGCATCAGATCCAACCAAAGTCATTCCCAATCTAGCAGTTTCTCTCTTCCATTAACCAAGTCTTGGTAGCTATGCCAACTCTTAGGAAGACTGAGGAGTGCAAGACTCACCATGTCATCATCATTTGTCGTGATCCCTACACTTCCAAGCTCATCCCTGTAGGTGGTGAGGTTCTTCAGATATGTAGAGATTGTGTCGCCCTTTTCGTACTTGATTTTCTGAAGCTTGTCTTTCAGCACCAACTTTCTCTTATCGTTGTTGTTCTAATAAAGAAATTTCATTTTTTTCCACATCGAAAATGGTGTCTCCTTCCTGTGGAGGATCGAGACAATGTGGTCTCGAACTCCCTCTAGGAGGATTCTCCTTGCTCTAGCCACACATTTCTTCCATTCCTCCAATTCTATAGCATTAGTTGCTGCCGACTTGGGGACTTCTTAATCAATGATGTCTTTTAGACAGTTGTCCTCTAATACTTCTTCCATGCGATCCTTCCAGGCCATATAATTTGAGCTACCATCAAGGGAATAATTTGAGCTACCATCAAGGGAATACTCGAGTCTTAAACTGTTGAACGCCATTGGGGAAATTTGAGATGTGATAAGAATTCGAATTCTATAATCAGGAACTTGAACTTGAAACTTCTCCCTTATTTTTACATTGTTCTTCAATTTGATCATCTTTGCTCTGTTACCATGTAGAATTTCCCATTGTAGATCAACAGATTATGCAATATATTAAAGCAAAATACAAGATCTACTTATACAACAAACTTGTAGAAGCTTAATCGATTTTGAGCAAGAGCAAATAGAACACATATAACTAAGAATGAGAAATAAATCACACATGAAAACAGAAGAATACTCTTGGGAAAGCCTTAGCTAAAAACCTTGATCTCTTTATTATCATACAAGTGGAAATATGTTTAGATTACACAAAGCATTAACTTACAAGCTATCCTTCTCTTAGTAAAATTGAACAATATGGCTCACAGACTAAATAGACACAAGGTATGCCTTCCCTCAGCCCTCCAAGCCTACTATTTCCTTGCACTATTTTCCTTGGGGTCCAATGCTACCACCTATGTGAATTGACCTCATCACACACTCAAACCCAAAAGTAACTGTGCAATCTCCAAAGAAAGGATTCCTTCTGCATGCAAGAGATATCCTCCATAGGATATTCCTGCAACTGATAGTACATAATCCCATCATTTGATCTCAACTGGGTCTTTGTCTGAACTGACATGCATGAATTATTTATGAGAGAATATTTAGTTATCTAAAGTGCAGTAGTTACATGAATGCATGCATTAACTAACTGAACTCACAATTAGTTCAACAAACTATTTGAACAAATCTAACTGGACTTAACTTAGTTAACTGAGCTAACTAATTACAACTCAAAGTACAACTCATTCTGATCTCTTTAACTAAGGGATAAATTCCTCAATCAATGGGATAACTGTTGCATGTCCTCACATAGACTTCATGTTTTATTTTCTCCAACTAATTAACTCAAGATGAATTAATTAATTATTAATCAAACAACTGCTAAGATCAAATTCGAATTTTAATTGACAATTTTTGTTTAGGGACTAACTAAAATTGGAATGTATCCCAAAATGCTATTTATAGCAGTGCTAATTTTAGCACTTCTATTTTTAGCATTTATTGTTGCCATTTTCAACACCCAACGACATAGTGGTATGATTCCCAACAAATTTCCTAGTGATTTTTGTGCTTATATATTTAATCTCCATTAAGTCTGGGTATTTTCAATTTTTTCCACAGTGTTCCCATGATGGATCACATGGACCCATTTCCATCGGATACTTTGACACATGAGGCATTTATTCGTGCCATGCTGGAAGCAGATTCACTACACAAAAACCGATGCTCGGGGATAGCTCAAATGACAAAGGCGTTGGATGCCAAGTAGATATCTATGGAGGTGTGCCAGGTGGTGCACATGCATAGTTTCTTCCACTTCATGGTCTGTGTGGTTATAGGAATTAACATTCTCAAAATGGAAATTCTTTCAAAATATGTTCTCCAGTGCCTATTCTTATTTTTTGCCACAATGTTCTACATGATCAGGTTAGCAGTTTAGAGAAGCAAGCATTAGTTGGAAGATGGCTCTTTTTTGCGATGGGGGAAGGCGAGATGTGGAAATGGGTGGAAACTAAATGGAATTCTTTATTAGGTTACATGTTGGTGGTGCGGCTCATGAACGATTGGTACAGTTTCCATTATATGTGTCAAGAGGATTTACAGAAGATCAAGGGGATTCCATGGATTTGGGGTTGGGGTTTTTTGGCCCTCCATGCACGATACATTGGCTTCAATCCATTGAAGGAGACGCCCAAAAATACGTTGATTTGGGTTAAATTACTTGGTTTTCCTATTTAATTTTGGATGCGGCAGGTCTTCATGGACATTGGAAATGCCATTGAAAAAATCATTTACATCGATCCTCAATGTATGGGTGCCATAGACAAGCGTATTGCTTGGATTCTGATTGAGAAATATTATAACAAGGGCTTCCCTGACCATATTGAAATATATTGGGAGGATACTCATATGTTTCAAATATTAGATTCCTAGGGTATTCTGTTCATATGTCTCATTTGTCATCATACGGGTCAAATGATGGCACAATGTCTGTGTCATTTGGGTGGTAGGCACTCGACGTATTGACATAAACATCATGGGAATCCAGTTTCCAAGGGTGGTGGGATTGTTGAGTCTATTGTTGGCCTGGCTCTTAGTGATAGTTCGGGTGACATACATCATATATCAGGTACACCACATTTCTTTGTCCCCTGCACTCAATCTAGCTTTTTGTCACAAAAACGAATTATTCCTGTGCCTATTGAGGTTCTGTCATCCCCTACTTCTAGGCGTATTAGGACTGCACTATCAGATGACTCACTGCCCATGTCAAACTAGAATATTCCTTTTTCTGGTATGGACCCATCTACATCTGTGATGATGCCCCCCTCTTGATGTCACAAGGTTATACTTCGCCATCACATATCATGTATATTCCTAAAAGTTCTACACAACTAGTACTGCATAATTCTCCAGATACCAGGACCCGACCCTTTTTTCCACATTCCCCGTAACATCCCCTACCAACTTAGTGGATAGTGACCTAGAATTTTTACTGCAACGTAAGACCTTAGACCTTCACTCTCTTACCATTCATAAAGCCCCTGATTCCACATCTCCACTTATCAGTCCTACTTCTGCGGGTAATATCATTGTACATTGCAAAAAGAGTTGGGACAGTCACCATTTTAGGGGTCATGCTAAGGCATCCCTTTTGTCCTTCTAAAGCTAATGTCCTGGTAGATGTTCCCATTGCTTCATCCTTTCCCACTTGGGCCCTTAGAGAAAATGTGTCCTCCTCGAGTCTTCCATGAACTTCATTTTATCTATGAATATTCGGGGACTGGGGATCACTCTAAATTTTTTGGCTCTCAAAGAATTATTCCTTTCTTCTATCCCATATATTATCCTTATTCAGGAGACTATGCACTTTTCGCAATAGGTGATTGCTTACTTTAGGAAAATGTTCCTAGATTGGTACATGGTTTCTATAGATGCAACTAGTTAGTCAGGTGGAGTGGCAGCCTTATGGGACCCTAGGTGGGTTCACATGCAAGTTTTCTCTTGCTTTGTAGGAATTCTACTTGCCAGTTGTATTAAAGGCTTCCCAGGACACATTCATATTCTCAACATATATGCTATGTATAAATACTGTCTCATTTTCTAGGAAGGTTTGGTTGCATATGAGATTTTAGATCTATGGTCTCTCATTATGGCAGGTGATATGAATTACATAATTGAGGTGGAAAAGATATGGGGGGGGCGCTCCAAAAAAACTAATGTTATGGCTGATCCATTTAAACATATTTTCATGGACCACAACTATGTTGATATACGTCCACCCAAGATTGGTCCTACTTGGGATAATAGGTGGGAGGGTAATGGTTATGTGGTTAAAAGACTGGATAGGTTCCTTATTCATGATGATTTGGTGGACATACTTGGGTCTGTACAGTCGAGTATCATAAGTAACTTTATATCGGATCATAGACCCATAATTCTTCTATGGTGACGAGGGGATCTCCGTTTTGGTGTTCCATTCAAATTTAATCAAATTTGGTTACAGGACCCTGACTTTGATGCTCTTGTGTGGGATTTTTGGCGAAAGGCACAGCTGCAAGGTCTTTCTCCTATGTCAAATATTGTAAGAAAGCTTAGGGAATTAAA
The DNA here is from genome assembly GCA_000404065.3 of Pinus taeda. NCBI lineage: Eukaryota > Viridiplantae > Streptophyta > Pinopsida > Pinales > Pinaceae > Pinus > Pinus taeda. Next base: position 48,010 of record APFE030393080.1, on the reverse strand, counting down.
GAAAATGTCCAAGAAATGGGATAGACAGAAGAAGGCCTAAATGAAGATTGAGTTAAACGAGATTTCGATGGCTCTGGATAAGTTGCAGAAGCTACTCATTCTCCCAAATCCCCCGACGTCCATAATGATGGACATTCACACATTAGAAATGAAGAGAAATCATATTCTCAAGCTTTAGGAGGCCTCTTGGAGGATGAAAATTAAGGCTATTTGGATCCAAGAAGGTGATAAAAACACCAATGTTTTTCATAGGTTCGCCAACCACAGAAGGAACATTAATAACATATGGGAGATTAAGGATTCTTATGGCAACAAATTTCTCACTCATGAAGAGATTTCTCGGGCAGCTATCCTGCATTTTGAATCAGCTTACGAGAGGAGGGTGGTGGAAAATGTGGAGGAACAGATATGGGGGGTGGATGGATATCCAAATATGTTTGATGTTGATGCAAATGAGGAGTTGTTCGAGGAAGTTTTTGGGGAGGAAATTTTGGGGATCCTTAAATCTTTCAAGAAGGACAAATGTCTGGGTCCTGATGGATGGACTATTGAATTATTCACACATTTCTTCGACTTATTCTAGGGGGATATATTGGCCATGGTCGAGGAGTCAAGAATCCACAGGTTTATACACCCTCATATAAATTCGACTTATATTTGCTCTCATCCCAAAGCGGTCTTCTACTAGGACCTTTTCAGATATTAGACCAATCTCTCTGTGTAATATCATTTATAATATTATATCAAATACTATTGTTGGTAGGATGAATCTCATTCTTTCCAAATACATATCGCCTGAGTAATTTTGTTTTCTACAAAATAGACAAATCCAGGATGTCATCACCATTGCACAAGAATGTTTACATACCATACATATTAGAAAACTAAATGTTAATGTCATGAAGGTTGATCTCCAAAAGGAATATGATTGTCTTGACTGGGGATACTTGAGAATGGTTTTAAACAAAATAGGATTACTCGCTAGAAATTTAGAGTGGATTATGGCTTGTATTACTAATGTGTGATTTGTTGTTTTAATCAATGGGCTTCCCACCAAATTCTTCGCAGAGGGTCATGGGCTCAGACAAGGTTGCTCCCTATCTTTGTTACTTTTCATATTGGCTATGGATGGTCTAAGTGTTAGCATGTTGTGGAAACTAGTAATTTCCCTCCATTGGATATGGGTCGCAATATTAAGATATCCCACAACTTTTTCATGGATGATGTACTGATTATGGGCATGATTAGTAGGATCGTGTGAAGGGCATTGTCATATACTTTTTCCAGATTCGGAAATGCCTCGGGGCTCTTTATGAATCTACAAAAATAAATCATATTACATGGTAACTGCGCACAGGAGGATATTGAGTTCATTAAGGACATATTTTCTGTCGGCACTGATTATTTGGAAGGAGGCTTGAAATTTTTGGGATATAACATAAAACCCAACAAATACAATACTTATAGACTGGATGTAGCTAGTGGAACAGTATTATAAAAGGATTTCGTGTTGGGAGAACATATGCCTCTCATTGGGGGGCTACATTACTCTTGCTCAATGTGATTACACATCTAAGTGTGTACTTGGCACACTTATATTATATTTTAGTTGTCATCATAAAGAAACTAAATAGTATCATGGCACACTATATATGGAGAGGGGGTATTAACAAGAAAAAATGCCATTCGACAAAACTTGCCATGATCAACACTCCAAAATGGATGGGAGGGTGGGGTATCCTAGATTTGAGACATTTTGGAGGGGCATTGTTACAAAAATATCTATGGCAGGGCATTTTCAGTGGTGGAATATTGAGCAATATTATAAAAAATAAATATTTAAAGGATCAAGATTTCGTTGTTTGGATGTGTCGAGATCTCATAGGGACTTCTTTAAGGCTAGTTATTTAGCACAACTTCAAGAAAATTAGTTAATGCTTCCTTCAAAACATATGCTAGGCATTTGGTTTGGGACACCAGACTCTAATTGGACAAGATTACATACTGGGTTTTAATAATGATCTCCCTATCTCGAAGACACTTATACAATGCTTTCACAATATGGGTATATTCTATTGGAACCAGGTCATCTCTGTATGGAATGGTCAATACCCCATATGGCGCAAGGTGGATGAGATGGGTTTGGATAACATGCTGGCTAGTGAGTGGGATCAGATCTGATCCGGTTTGCGATGGGCAGGCATCGGAAGGGAGATTGGAGGTGACAGGATTACCTGGTGAGGTATGATGAAGTCTGACGGTGTTATTGTAGCAGATATATACAACACCATATGTCTTCAAGGGTCACACATAAAATAGGTATGTGAATTTCCAAATTTTGGAAAACAAAATTCCCTATTAAAATCATTGTATTTATATGGCTTGTATGGAAAAACAAGAACTTAACTTGGGAAAATCTACAGAAGAGAAATTGGCAAGGGCCAGGTATATGTGCCTTATGCAAGGTAACGACAGAAAATAATGTACATATATTCCTCCCTTGTCTAGTCTTTATGAAGATCTGGTGCCATATTGTGTAGTATATCGATTTCCAACCAAAAAACTTCTCAGATATCCTGGAGTGTTTGGGCTAGTGGAGAAAACAAAATAGTATATGGTGGACCAGTCCATTAATATATTTTTGGGAAATATGGATATGGTGCAACATGATTATATTTGAAAATTTTAGATAACATTCCTCATAGGTTGTGGATCATATCCTTGAATGGTATCATTCTTCTAAGAACAACAAAAATGATACCATGGTCACTGATATTAAGAAGCCTGGTCCTGGGGATATATATCTGCCTGCATTTTTTGATAGGGTAGCACAAAGGGATGTTTGTGGTTGTGGTTTCTGGCTTAGGATATCAGAGGAGTAGGTGTATTGGGTACATTGGAATGCTGGCCGAGGTAAAAATATGAAGGTTGAGACTATTGCTATATGGGGATTACTATATTTTGCTACATATCTCGACATCCCCAATATTCACATATTTGGCAACTCAATGGCTATCATTGAACACATTTTGGGGAAAAGAAGTATCACACAACTTCATCTATAGGGATGGCTCAGTCGTATTGGGACTTTATGGGGCTCTCTTAGTGGCTACTCAATTCAACACATTGGAAGGGAATACAACCAATATGTTGATAAGTTCTCAAAGATGGGACTAATGGATACTATGGACGAGATGCATATAAAGTTAATACTGGGCAACAATATTTGGATATGACGATTTTTTCCCTCCCTGGATAGGATATATATTTTTTGTCTCGCCTTATGTAATGATGGATATTATGGTTTGTTTTATGTTTTGGTGTTTTTTGTAGTTTTGGGTCCATTGCTGATATTAGGAACACTGTAGACACAATTGATGAAGTATATATATGTTTTAAATATAGGAACAATAATACCATTCCAATACTATATTTCCTGTTTAAAGATGATGAGATAGAGTTGAATGTCACATGTCATGCGGACAAAATCTATATGGAGGAGATGCACAAATGTATATGTTCTTTGGACAAATGTATTGGTTTATACATATTAATATAAATGCAGTGCTTTTTTCTTTCTGCAAAAAATAAAAAATAAAAAAACTATGTGTGTGTGTGTGTGTGAGATAAAATAAAATAATGTCCACAAACATGTTTTGTGTTGCATGAAACAAATTTCAGCATGGAAAGCGAGAATTCAAAACTAAAAGGAAATTGATTTAGTTGTTTGTTTCTCATTTTAATTCGTACATATATTTGGGAGCTCTCCTTTAATGGATCCGATCCACATGGAATTTATCTTTGGCCCTAAATACAAGTCTAAATAAAGTGTGATTTGCTAGGATGACTGGGTAGCATAACAACCAGTGATGTTCACATCCACACTTGGGCCCCTATTTTCATTTCTTTATTGCTACACATACGAAGAAGATTACTAGGGAAACCATGAAATTATAGAAGATCATGGATTGTGTGGTTTGTAGTTGGTAATGATCACCCTAAACGTGCTAAATTAAACATTATCTAGAAGTTTCAATTTATGGAACATTTGTAAATTTGGGCATGCCTTTGACCAGTAGATTTCCTAGATAATGGTTGACTTTTGTAAATGGAGATATGAATTAATTAATTATATAAATAGGGTAAGTAGTGGACTCAGTTTCATTTATGAAATATTAATTTCACAGTGTTTAAATGTCAAAACAAGAAGTAGAATTGCAAAAGATTTGTAGATATGTTTGTTTTTCCTTTCAAGTATTAAATATGCACACAATATTCTGAGTTTTGAAAGCGCTACAAATTAGTTAGGATCATAGCATGAAAGACTCGTAGAGGAAGCAAAATTCCAACCCTAACTTCATAAAAAAAAATTCCGATACTGACCTCCAATTAAACCTTTGAGGTCAGATCTAAATTAAGTCAAAGTATAAAATGAGGGAACAATTATAAAGGTGAATTTGATTGTAAATCTTGGGATCCGTAAAAGAAAATTGTGACGATAAAGGGAATCGAATCATCAAATCTTGGGCACATAGAGTAGGCCACCAGAGGGGCCTTCTATCATCACACTTTCTTGTTTTCTAATGTTCTCAATTCCATTGTTATTGTATTTTGATTTCCAACATTCTATTTCCAAATTTCTGTGTTGTTTACACCAACAATTCATGAAGCTATTTTTAAATGGAATTTACAGAATGTGAATTTTTCATAAATAGATTTCATTGTATTTTTCACATTGATATTAAGTTGAGTTAACATTGCGATATGGATGTGTCAAATATTTAGCTAGTTTGTTTGCAAATTAATTGCTTCACATTTTTTAGCACTCTTTTAGATATAATTAAATCATAAACTTAGATCTCTTCTTAATTTTAACCAAATACAAATATATCAAATGCATGAATTAATAAAGATAAGTAATTCCTTGAGATAGATGAATGGTTATCTTTTTTCTTTGGAGAATCACAAGTGAAAATGTAAATGCATTATTTATTTTAAAGTATTTATAGTTTTGAATCTTATAAAGAGTCATTATTGTGTATAATTTTTAACATAGTGAAAGTAGAAATTAAGATTTTTTAATTTAATTTATGCTTTCCAAGCAACGCCTTGGCTAGATTTGGGTCGATGTCAAACATGTAAAGAAGTTATGGATACTTATTTTCTAATACACAAGAGCACATCTGATTTGTCGTGCATAACACACTGCAACAAGCTTGAACTAGTTGTGTAGTAGGTTATGCAATAAGTGTTACTGCAAGCTTATAAGGCATTAAATCATCCTTATTCACATTACAGATTTGGATATAACATTAAACAAAAAAAAATCTAGCCATAAATGACAGCATAGCTGCTGCCAAGGAAAATATCTTCATGGGCTTCATCCTTCTGATAATCTTGTTGTAGAGTAAACTAAACTTTTCAAGTGTTTCATTTTCTTTCCCACCTATATAGTAAATTGGTTTTCATAAACTAGACAATTGCCTTCGGTATGGTGGCTCCCATATAGGCCAACTGAAACTGTGATTTTTTTTTTAAATGTATTCCAAAGGGATCTTGATAAGAATCTATGGACTAGTTGTAACTTTATATGTATGGGTCATGCTCGACTACATCGTGCACCTCGCATAGTCAGGTTAGGGTTAGAGAAAAGTTGTGGGACCAACTCAAGTCAGTGGCTAAGTGTTCCATGGGCATATTCATGTGCTAAGGGAGTTAGAGTGTGCTAAAATTTAGTAAGGAGGGAGGGCCCAATCCCCGACCTCAAGTCAAGGCCGACCTCAAATTGATTCTAGATCTCTTAGCTATTATTATTTTTATTGCCATTAATAACATTGTCATGTCACCAAGATATGGAATCGACACAAAGTCACTAATGAAATAAACATTGAATTTTCCTCTTCAATCTCATAAATTTCATGCCTAATACATGTTTATGTGTCATGCAGATGTACAAGAAGGGAACACAAAGTTCATTAATAGTGTTTACATCGACAACTTGCAAAGATACAAATAAAGTCATTGCAAAATAAGACCTCAATCTCATTGAACAATCACGATCTTAAAAAAAATTGTAATGTCCACATTAGAAAATGTCGTTTAATTTTTAGTCAAATTAAAATTAATATGAATGCACAGCAAAGCATAGATCATTGAACGTTCTTGTTTAAACTTTGTAAAACAAAAGTACAATGTTAGCAAAGAATAGATTATTGAATGCTCATGTTAAGTTTTGTACAACATAATTAACGTGTTGTGTATGGTAGCATAGGGTCTCATATCGAGAAGATGAACAAATGTACCATCCGGCAACAACAATCATCCCTCTATACCAATCACAATGTAAATAAATAGACTTAAGTTTTTATTAAAAATAAAATAAAAATTGTTTTCTAATGTGAACTTTATATATTGTTTGTTTAATTTTTAGTCAACCTTGGATTAATAGAAAAGTCAATGCATATAGAATGCGAGATAACCAACACATGGCAGAAATAATAAACATATTTAAATTAACAAATATAAATTAAAATTGTGAAAAAAATTAAATTAAAAAAACATTAAAATTAAAATTAAAAAACAATTAAATAAACATTTAAAATAAATAAAAATAAAACAATAGAATAAGCCATGAACCAGTTTGATCGCCTGCCGCACGAGAGCATGAGCTAAGGTAGGGAGAGTGAACACAACTCCTCCGCACCCTAGCTGTGGCCCCTTCTTGGTGCTTGGTGAGGGGCTGGCCTTCCGGGAATCGAACCAATCCACTGCCCAAAAGCCTTGAGGCACAGGTGAAAACTTATGTAATTTTTTCTTATGGTTAATTTAAATGTTTTTTATTGCTTTATTTTAATTTTTATGTTTTATTTAAATTTTTTATTTATTTACTTATTTTGATTATTCTTTTTATTTGTATTTTTTTATATTTATGGTTTGTTATGATCTTATTCTTCTTTTTTCAATTTCAATTTCTTATTTTAATGTATTATTTAATTATTTTTTGTTTTCATTTTTTAAATATTTTGGTTTTTTTATTGGTTTGTTTTTTTTGGTTAAAAATTTTAATTTTTTCTTAATTTTTTTTTAATTTCTGATTTTTTTATGATTTAACATTCTTTTATATTTGATTTTTTGTCATTTTTCTATGTTTTCATATATTTTTTATACTCATTATTTAATAACTAGTTTTAATATTTGTTTTTTTTGTATTTTTCCATTTTTATTTATATATATTTATTCATTATTTTATTTTTTTTTTTGTGGGCTCTATATTGATCCTCAACTAGCAACCCAACCCCATTATGTGTCAATTTTATAGTTGATTTTGTTTTTGTTATAATGGATCTAGGCAACCCCCACAATGTTTCAATTTCATGATTGATTTCTAACCTTTTATTGGAATGGGTCAAGCTCACCTACACTGCGTGTCAATTTGATGGTTGATTTTTAAATTTTTATTGTCATGTGTTAAGTTGTCTTAGCCTAATATTTTAAAATAACTATACTTTTAACATTTAAAAAAGAAATGACTCTTGGTACAATGGCTCTTTCATTTAAGTGTTCATTTTTAAAGTTTTTTTAGTCATATAATTTTTCCATAATGCCATGGTTGAAATATGCTGAAAAACTAATGGTTTTTGTAGTCATGATCCTTGGTTTTAATTCCATGGTTGAAAATTTATCAAACTTATAAGATTTTTTCTGAGTCATGATATTTTATATTTAATGTTATGGTTGAAAACAATGATAAGTATTTTATCTTTAACACTATGGCTGAAAATTGTTGGAATTTTAAGGCTTTTCAGAGACATGATATTTTATCTTTAATGTCATGCCTAAATATCGTTGGAATTTTAAGGTTTTTTGGAGTCGTGATATTTTATCTTTAATGACATTGCTAAAAAATATTCAAACAATACCCCTTAAAAAAGGATGTTATTCTAGTATCAACACTTCTGTTTTCAGAGTGTTTTTGCACAAAAAAAAAAAGGTTTTTATTGGATTTTAATGTCATTTTTAGAAAATGTTAAAAATTACCCTTAAAAAAATGATGATGCATCATCAACACTTTTTGTTTTCAAGTTGATTTTTCATGTCTTTTTAGGGTTTTTGGTCTAGAGTTCTCATTTTGAGTTCACAATGCTCATTTTATCAATAACTTTGTTCCTTGCATTCTATTTCAACTTCATCATTTTCAACAATGGCAATCCTAGGGTTTCACAAACCCTAGGGCTTTCATGTTCAAACCCTTGGTAGAGTTTACTATTGCAAAATATCCCTAGAATCTAGCCAAGATGTTTAGTCTTCCGAACCCTAGATTCTTTACATCATGAATTGATCAATATCCATCCTTGATCTCTTTGAATCAAGAAACCCTTTGTTGGCTTGATGGGCCCTGACCCAAGTTCATTGTTAATTAGCAAAGAAAATCCCTACACTACTAGCCCTTTCAACATCAATCCGTGGAGTGCGGATTGAAGTCACACCCGAAGCAGTATGGGGGGATGCAAAAACCAAGTTTCTACACCCTGAGATAGTTGTGATGTCATTTTATACCCTAACCCTTCCTTCACGCAGACTAATAAGCCCTTTAGAGCTTATCGATATACTTCTCTTATTCGGCTTCGAGACCTTCGCGAAGGTCTATGATCGTCCTTCGCGTACCCTAAATAGGAAACTCAGACACTTACGCGCTTTTGTAACTACTCCTACTTCTATGTCTACCCAGATTAGCTTCAGTATTAGACTACTTCAACATGCATTATGATTATCTTCGCGTAAATAGATATTCTTCCTTGCATTCATATGACAAAGTAAAACACATAGATTCACGCACCAATATAACATTAAATCATAAACCCAATATTCAACATAACATAATTGCATACATTCATAACAGAAGTGAAAGAGCTCATACACATGTATCTCTAGAATAACTCTCTTTATTGATGGTTCAGATCTTCAGTATAGACTCTAACTTCCCTACGCACATAGTTGTAGGGGTTCGCGCACTGCTGCGGACTTCTACCCTAGGCCTCTGTGCACACAGCTGCAGAGCCTCTTTCCAATGTTAAGACTCTTCACTCTTACCTCTCACAGACCCATTACATCAATCAATTGCCCAAAAACTTACTAATAATTGATTAGACTCTTCCAATACTTTCCCTTTTTATACGTTCCCATGGTCCACAGACCAAGGGTGGATCTCATAAATCTGACACAAGTTACCTAAACTAAGGGTGGAGACCATTTTTGACTCTTTACATCTTCATGCTCTGCGACCACAAAATGTGGAGACTTTACATTCCTTATACAAAACTTGGGCCTTTAGCCCCAAAACTTGGGCTTCTAACCCCAAACTTGACCCTAGGGGACCCGCTCCCAACACCCTTTATCCATAGTAGTAGCATTTTCCTCTTCACAATGCAATAAACTTTATTATTTTGGCCTTGTTCATATAAGCAAGTCCTTCATATCATAATGTCTTCAATTATTTATGACTCGGTCTGTTATTATAATTTCTTTTTCTTTTTTCTTGTTTCTTTTAAAGTGATATTAAATAGTAATAAATAACAATTGTAAAAGGACATACTAATTCACCACCCCTCTCAGTGTTTCCAACATGGTAACTTGCTCAATAGTATAAATGTATACCATGGTCGAATCAAGCAAATAATAAGTGTTTTGTCATAAAATAAAACATCAACAACCTCCTCCATAGTAGAAAAATATACCATGGTAAAATCCAATAGACAATAAGTGGCTTCTCACATAAGCAAACATCAGCAACATAAAAGTATACCATGGTTGAATCCAACAAACAATATGAAAACATTGGTAACCTGCACAATAAAAAAGAAGTATACCATGGTCGAATCCAACAAACAATAAGTGGCTTCTCACAGAAGCAAACATTAACAACCTTCTCAATACTAGAAAAGTATACCATGGTTGAATCCAACAGACAAGAAGTGGTTTCTCACAGAATAAAATATTAGAAACCTACTAATCAACAAACATGTATGCCATTTTCGATTCCAACACAAGATCAAATAGATCATCAAAAAAATTCAAAACCAAACTGATTCTACATTTTTTACTTTAATCGTGCCAAATGTAATAGGAACATCCATGTCAGTTAGACCAACACAACACCCATAAATGGTCTTTCTTTCTTTAATAATTTATTCTGAATAGAGTTAGAAATTCCAAGCATCAAGTGGTTCAACAAGTCAATCAAAGAATCAACCAAGTCAACAACAAAGTCTTGCAACGTTTTCAACATGGTGACGTTCATGGACTTGCAATCCATTATGCCAAATCATAGCAAGGATTTCACCAAGCTCATGCTTTTACAAAAATAAGCTCCCTCTTACATTAGAAGAAGAGGTCCTTAGCCCTTATCAAACAAATATCATCAACACATAGAGAAGTCACAGGCTTATGTTCAAGATATTTGGATTGACATCATTCTTCAAGACATCTATCCAAATTCATATTACAAGTCACAACTAACTTCTTTTTGTCATAGATAAAAACATGCTTCAATCAAGCTAATCTTGTCTGTTCCCTCTGAGTCCAAAGAAAATCCAATCATGAGTCTTCTTGGCACTTTTTTCTTCTATCTTTTAAATGATTGCCACAACCTTGAAATACTTCATCATATACCTACAATACTCACTAGGAGGCCACAAAAGAATGAATAAAACCAAACAAGATATACAAAGACAAGAAACTCATAATGAAACAACAAAGAAGAAAGTACTAATTTGTTGAGAAAGTGTCAACTCCCTCTCAATGTCAGCTTTCTTAGATCCAGTCAACCTCATCCACATCAAGAAGGAGTTGACCTCAACCACATCATCAAGGAGTACTTCCTTTTGAGAACAAGTCAGCCCCCTCTTAATCTTTAGCCTTCTTGCATCCAACCAGTAAATCAACCTCATCATCAAGATGTCAAATCTTCTAAGGAACTGGGGTTTATTCTTTCAAACAGAATCAATTAGTTCATAAGTCCTACACTTTTATCTCCAACCCTAGATAGGGTTATTAATTGATTTTCTAGGGAATGAGCTCCAAACCCTAAGGAATCTTCAAGTTTATTCTAGGGTTCACAAACCTTATAAGAATAACTCTTATCTTCATCATCCTCGATTTCATTATGAATAATCAATCCTAGGGATCTGAGTAACTTTCATCTTTAACATAGTCACCAATCAAATGGGTACTGAATCGAGTTCTCACTTTTTAGAGGTAGTAAAAAATCATCTGATTTTGAAAAATGTTGATTCAGAATACACCTTTTTTTGGACCATATTTTTGAGACTTTAAATTTTCTTATGTATTAAGTATGCACATTTTTTTTAAATGTTAGTGATTTTCATGCCAATTTGAAAAGTGTGGATGCAACATCAACTCCTTTTTTTGGCTTATTTTTTACACTTAAATTTTTTGATATATTAAGTATTGATAAATATTTAAAGTTTTGGTGATTTTCATGCGAATTTGAAAAGCATCAACTTTTTTTTAGACATAGTTTTGACACTTTAAATTTTCGTATGTCCTAAATATGAAAAATAAATAAATGATTATTTAACCATTTTTCAAGTTGTTTTATTCCTCTTTTTGTTTTTCGTCCTAAGATGTTTGTTTTTAAGGATTCTCCAAACTTGTGTTTTTTGTTTTTCTTTGCAATGTTTTTTATAATACAAATTTTAAATTATTTTTCAATGTTTTTTTTTTTTTTATTTTGTATTTCAACTTTTTTTTATTATGTCATGAGAATATTACATCGTGAGGATTTCTGAGAGAGTGCAAAATTGACTTTACTCTTACTGGATTGGTTGGCTTTTAAATAAAAACATAATAAAAGGGAGAGGAACTTTACAAAAGAGGTCCTTATTACATCCATAGCCCACCAAGAGAAAAATTTACCCAAAAAGTATAGAAAACTAGCAATCATCTATGCATCTAAGGAGGAGGGGCGAGTTGACCTTTGGTGGTTGGGCAACATTTTCTGGGTGGTGAAAGGATTCGTGAATGTGAGATTCCACGTGAGCCATGTCAGTTTGAAAGCCATCCATGCAGTCTTGGAGATGCCTCTAGTTCCTTCTTAATGTGTCTTGTCAGTCCAAGATGCAACACTAATTCTGGCATATGATAGCCAAGAAACTGACCAACTTGGTATTGTCCTCATTCTGAGCTTGTGATATCTCATCAACTGTGCATTATATCAAGTGAATTTGAGCTTCGATAAAGTCAAAATGGGAAGGTAAATTCACTCAACCAGGTGAGTTCCTTATTGGAGGATCTAATTCTCCATCCCCCTGTGCTCCCCTCTTCCCTTGTTTCCCCCACCCCTACTCGGTTAACGGTTGTCCTTGTTGTCATGGCATCTAGAATGACCTTCTTTCACCTTGAAACCCTGTTGATATGGCCTTCCTCGCTACCACATAGGAACTCCTCCCAACATGTGCCCCACCTATCCTCAAGTTTATTACCGTGCCGCCATAAGGAAATATCTTGCCAAGGTTGAACTCGGGACTAACTTCTGTTATGTCAATAGCCAAATTGAATCTATAATATACTACATCACATTTAACAGGGTTTAGTATTAAGGGATCAAATTTGACTTCACTGATATCCATCCAAAGGACTAGTGAGTTTAAAAACCTCTGCCACCGAGAGCATTGAGAGGACCTATTTCTTTTTCCCGCATAAGAAAGGTCAAGGAACACCCAGTACCTGGAGGTTCTCCTTTCCACAGAGAAACAACTAAGAAACACCCATAAAGAAATAATTGATAGGGAATTACCCAAAATGAAGCCTTGGTCAAATTGATAACTACGTCAACTTCTTTAGCAATGTGTTCTTACTTTCTCTTCTCGCCATAGTTCAACCAATTTCTACCTTTCTCCATGTCGGGATCCCAATATAACTGACTGCACTAGAGACTAAGAATTATAACAAACTAGTGAGGGAATATGGCCATATTCCCAAGCTTGTATCGCCAAATGTAGATGGATAAAGAGTCGAGGAATATATCCTCAACACAAGCTCTATTTCTGCAAGTACTTAAACTCATTTCTTTGCATACTAGAATACTAAGCAGTTCTACTACCCTTCTTAATTACCTCTGGTCTACGTAGATAAACTTTGTCGGGTGGGCTCCCAAGATGCAATTACTCCAAACCATAATTGTTTGTCGCCCTGTGTGAAGGAGGAGCGCCTTTTGTCCTGTCATCTATCTTGGGACTCGCCCCCATCGAAGATTCTTTTGCAAAGTTTAAAAATAATAATAAATTAATATTTTGAGGTTAGTATTTTTTATATATGTATGTATTGTTAATTAATACTTCAATACACATAAAATAATTGTCACTAAAAAAAATATTAAACCCTTGATAAAAAATACATATTTTGCATAATGATATAATTAAAAAAATACGTATTTCTGGACCTCATTAAAAATGACATGTTAAATAAAATATTTTTATGAACAAACTGAATAAAAAAAGTTGGAAAATAGCAAATTGTATGATTTTTTAATGAATTTTATATACAAAATTGATGACATTTGAAAAAAGATTCCAAAAAAATTGATTGAGATAAAATTTTAAATAAAAATAACAAAAAAATGAAATTAAACATATAGTTCTAAAAAACAATAAAAAAACTTTAAAAATAAAATTTAAAAAATAATTAAATAAAATTAAAATTAAAATAAAAACATAAAAAATGAATTTTAAAAAAAAACAAAATAGCTAGCAATTCCTTCACTTAGTTTAATAATTTAAGTTAAAAAAACAGTACGCAAATTGTACATTTACAAAGCGCCACTTGTAATACTCTTGCCTTGTTATATATTAAATTGCAATAAAAAAAAAACTTAGCTAAAGTAGAGTAAAAACAAAAAAATATTATTTAAAACAAAAAATAATTATATATACATCAATATATATAAATCAGAAAATTTTAGTTTACATATAATTAACAAATTTGTGTTCTTATATGTCCCAAATCAAGATATATAATATAATATATATATAATTCAAAGGAAAATTAATGATACCTAAAAGAAAGACATGGAGTAATAATGTTGTTTGCAAAGTATCACACCAATATACTAGATATTGTTGCATCAGACAATGAAGAAAAGTTTCATGATATCACATGAAATTCTACGATGCACCATAAATCTCATATTCCCCATGATCTTGCATAATGTCAGCTTCTTTATCGAGAGTAAACCATATTTAAATAATGAATATTCGAGCCTTGTTGTAGTGAGCAACCTGCATAGTTCTCAGGTCAATAGTCAATAAAAATGAGAAGCTAGAGAATGGGGCTTTGACTTAGAGGTAACATGGCCCATTCAATTCTTCTCAGTAGGTTAATACATGCCTCACCAAATATATTGAACACTCAAATACAACTTGACGACGATATTGGCTGATAATATGGCAAAAGCACCTTATTGTTGGCATTGATGATGTAGTTGTTGTGTTGCAATATTTGATGGTTGGCATTGATGTCAACCTGGGCATGTATGGTAGGTGCCTATGTTTTCTATTGACACTACTATTGCAAAGGTTGGCTTGTTGTTGTACATTTTATGTGCCCAGTTCTATTACAAAATTGTTATGTATGTTGCATAATGAGTCTAGTATCATTGTCAAAGTCAAAGATGTGAGGAGATGTGATCATCATGTGCACAAGTTTTATACTCTTTGTGTTTAAATGAGTTGTAATCTCATGAGAATATGTTGATGAGAGGGCCTGAGAGAAAATTTTGATCTTGTATCGTTGAGTTAGTCACCATCACTTTCAGCCATGTATGGGTTCTTAGAGTCCTTGAGTATTAATGTACTATTTCATCCTTCTTATGAGTCATGGTTGAATTACGTTATGTTGATTCAATCTTTTGGTTCATGTAGTGTAACTCTCAGCGAGAAGGAACTCTTTACAGGATGATGTTGATCCTCAATGGGAATATGCCTAGTATTTTGTTACTATTAAGAAGATTAGTGACTCTAGAAACCGAAAGCATATCTCTGAATGAGGAGATCAGTTTCAGAGGTCAGTCTTACATGGATGGTTTATTAGGGTTTTCCATTAAGGCCAAAGAGGGATACTGTTGGCATTGATGATGCAATTCTTGTGTTGTAGTGTTTGATGGTTGGCATTGATGTCAACTTGGGCATGCATGGTAAATGTTTGTGTTGTTATGGTGTGTTGCTTTAATAGTTTGGTTTGTTTCTTGTTAGTTGTTGTTACTTTGACAGTTATGCAGGTGTATGGAGAGTTTTAGAGAAGGATGGTAGATATCTAGGCTGATAATTCTTTTTTTTCTAGGAATTTACGGTGGAGCCCAAAACCAGCTCATACATATTAATTCAATGGAATTTGAAAAAAAAACAAAGATATATCATACCTACATCAGCTACTGACAAGAATTTTCTTGAAGGGGCTTTCTTTAAAACTATAAATTCAACATCATGCTCCCCCTAAGACTGGCTAGCCTCAGTTTTTAGTGAGAATCTTTTTCTACTCCTTTTTCCTCCATACTTTACTTTGTTGAACTTTAACATACCTTCCCTTTTCTCGTATGATTTCCCTTACATCATTTTCTTCTTCTTGTTAGATTTCCTTAACACATTGGAAACGTGTAGTCCTTGGCCTTATGGACTACATTATCATAATCATAACATCTTATCTGTGAAAGAAATCGCAAAAATGTTGTAGAAATTATAAGTATATTCAAAAAAGTCATAAGACTCAAATATACTCTACTCATATGCAGAAATAAATTCATGATCGAGAAAGGAAATCATAAACATGCATCATGGTTCAACACATATACATAGAGATTTATCTAGCGGAAAGTAACTGCTCAAAATCCCTTCCAATTTGTATTACATTAATCAAAGAGTAGAGAAAAAATGCAGTGCTTGCTCAAGCTTGAGCAACCTTTGCACTAGTATAGTCTATCTCACTGCTTCATAGGCTAACTTTGGCCAACACTTAAACAATTTCTCAACCTTGCAAGCTCCTATTTCCTTGCATTATTCCTTGAGGAATTAGGCCCCTATTAATTAGGAAATTCCTCAATCTTGATTGCGCAATTCCTTTAGACCAATCTCTGGTTGTATGCACCACCTGTACAACTTGGAATAGTTTACAATTGGTAGTACATTACCCTTGAACTCCAATATCAACTAGGTAACTTGAATTCTTTGCATGCATCAATTATTCTGGCTAATTGATTAGTTAACTGATTGATCACTGAAGTGTGACTGACTACACACCCTACTATTAGATCCTCCACTAGTTCTCTAGCAGTTAGAACTATTTTAGCTTACAATAACTCAATTTAACTGAAATAGATTGCTAGAAATTAGAAATCAATCATACTGAACTAAAATTAAGTGTCTCCAACTTGAATTAACCAAGTTATTTGAGTGACAAGTTCCATGTCACCTTAGTTAACTACCTCCAAGTATTCAATTGAAATTGAAATTCAAATTTTAATCTAGTTTGACCAAGGAAAAGTCAAAACTAGATTTTTTTCTGCATTTTCAACACTCCCTCTCATCAAGAAAGGGATTATTAGATACCTTAATCTTGCCTCTATGGAACTTGAATTTTCCTATTTACAAATCCTTTGTAAAAATATCTACATCTTGTTCCTCTGTAGGAACGTACTCCAACAACATAATTAGACTCCTATGCGCACAATCTCGTAGATGGTGATACCAAATATTGATATGCTTGGATCGGTCATGAAATACAAGATTCTCATAGATTTTAATACAACTATTATTATCACAGTAAATCATAGTAGGATCCATCATCTGACCAAATAACCCAACAAGAATCTTTCTCATCTAGATCGCCTCACATGTTGCTTGACTTGCAACCATGTACTCTACTTCTGCTGACTTGAGTGCCACAGATATCTACTTCTTGTTGTACCTAGAAACCACTATTGACCCAACACTGAAAATTCCTCCTAGTGTGCTCTTCCTTTCTAATGGACTTCCCTCCCAGTCAGCATATGTGAAGCCTTGCAGCTTCACTCCCTTTATCTCTTTGTACCAAAGACCAAATTGAGTAATGCCTCTGAGGTATCTCAACACATGCTTTGCTACCTTCAAATACAATTTGGTTGTCTTAACCATTGCTTGACTAAGCCAGATAGCTACATAACACATGTCTAGCCATGTGTTCACCAAATACATAATTGAACCCACAAGCTTCTTGTAAATGGAAGCCTCCACTTCCTCACCTGAAGTGTCATCCTCCTTCCTCCAACTGCCTGCTAGAGGAGTGTCCATGGGTTTTCTACTCTCCATGCAAAAATTCTTCAGTGTCTCATTGTCGTACTTCCCTTGAGAGACAAACAATTCCCCATCTCCTTTCCATACTTTCAAATTGAGGAAATAATGCATGAGTCCCATGTCCTTTATCTCGAATTCTCTTGTAAGATCCTATTGCAAGAACGGATCAACTTTTCATCACCGGTTAAAATTAAATCACCGACATATAATACAATAATCAATAATTTACCTTCAACAACAATATGATAAAGGTTTTCATTTGCTTCACTTTTGGTGAAGCCCAACCCGACGAGATAATTGTCAATCCTGGTGTACCAAGCACAAGGTGCTTGCTTCAATCACTTGCTTGAGTCTGCACACATGTGACTCTCTATCAAAGGTCTCAAAACCTTTAGGTTGTTCAATGTGCACCTCCTCCTCAATAAATCCATTGAGAAATGTTGTCTTCACATCCATCTAGTGGATCTTCCATCCCATCTGCGTTGCAAGTGCTAGAAATGATCTGATGGAAGAGTATCTTGCTACTGGATAAAAGGTCTCCTCATAGTCAATTCCCTCCACCTAAGAGAACCCCTTGGCCACAAATTTGACCTTATGTTTCTCTATGCTTTCATATGTTGCTTTATTTACCTTGTAGATCCATGTCGAACCCACCACTAATTTGTCCTCTGGTCTTGGGACCACTTCCCAAACATCATTTCTAACAATGGAATCATATTCCTCTACCATAGCATCAACCCTATCTACAACTTCCTCGAATGAGGATGGCTCAGCCCCTACAAGCTCACTCAATAGAGCCATGTAGCTAGTGTAACGATCTGATGACCTCTTCTTCCTGCGCTCTGATGTGGGTGCTCCCACATTCTCTCTAACATCAAACAATAATATGTTAGCTTCCCTAGTTCACTTCCTTCTCTGGATGTCTCTGATTGAGTGGATGTCTCCACTCCCTACTCCTCTACTTATGGCTGCTCCACAACTTCTTGAGGTTCTTCATTTGGAGATAAAATCTCTTGATATAAAAGAAACTAAAGCTCCATCAAAAGAGAAGACCTAATTTCCTTCTCCTCATCCAACTTCACATCCCTCATCATGAGGGATGGAAAGTACGCACAATAGTTGTGAGGTGTTTTTGTGTACCCCACAAATATGCCCAACTCTGTTGTTGGCTCTAGATTTTTCCTTGATTCCTTGGAAACATGATAGTAAACTGATGATTCAAATATCCTATAGTGTGACACATCTAGTTTCTTCCCTGAAAAATCTTCCTATGGTGTACTCATGCCAAGAATCTAATGAGGACTCTTGTTTTGTAAATAGACAATGGTGTTGCATGCTTCCGCCTACAAGTGAAGCGGTAGGCCTTGGTCATGCAACATCATCCTTTCTTATCCCACAATACTTTTTTTCTTCCTCCCAGACGCCCCATTCTATTGTGGGTTGTGGGGTGTTGTCAACGTCCGTCGAATGCCTTCCTTTGCACATAAATTTTTAAACTCATTCGACACATAATCACCTTGATTATCGCTCCTAAGAACCTTCACTTTCTTACCAATTTCTTTCTCAAAAAGCAATTTAAATTAAACAAACTTCGATAATTTCTGGTTTGTAAAGTCCCCTAATAATAATAAAAATAATAATAAATAAATAAATAAAATAATATAATTTAAAATATAAGTAAATAAATAATAAGCAATAAAGAAAAGATAATAATGGTAATAGTAAAAAATAAAGAAAAGAATAGTAAATAAAATAGTAAATAGTAAACTGAAGTTCTAAATAAATATATATAAAAGTAAACTATACAAATAGTAAAAATATGTAAAGTTAACAAAAAGTAAAAATGAATAAAATAAGAAAGAATTAAATAAAGAGAAATATTAAATTAAGTAAAACTTAAAATAAAGAAATAAAAGTTGTATGTTGACACATGGAATGTGTGCATGCAGACCCCGTTCCATTGTTTAGTATATTTAATGGACAATGAGGAAGATGAGATCATCATTCCTTCATCCATTCTCTTGGGAGAAACGTGTTGTGAGACAAAGAATTCCCTAGCAATAGCATGTTGATTGAGGGTTTGAGGGATGGCCAGTTGTAGAAATATTATGTGAAGTTGAGCCTATGGTTGGGTGGAGAGTCGTCCCGAAAAATTTGTTGCTTTTAGCGAGATCCAAATAGCATTCAATCAAAAATCACAAGTAAGGAATATCGTTGCTACAGGTAAGTCATATTTACTCATGTTTTTTAAAATTTCATGCTAAGTAGCTGAATAGTTGTGGGTTGATTATAAATTGCATAATTGGTCTAATTAGTTGTATATTTAATTTGAAGTTGTTACATATGGTATCAAAGTGAGGTTTCAAACTTTGTTGGACCTTTGGATTATTTTCTTCATGACTTATTGATATTTTTAATTTTGGAGTTATATTCTTTAAGATTGATTAGTATTTGAACTAAAGTTTTTTTAAATATATAAAAGTTAAATTATATATATAGACCATATTAATAGCACATGTCAATCTATATATATATATATATATATATATATATATTATATATATATATAATATATATATATATATCTCAATTGTTATATAGGAATTAATAGTAAATAATCTATGGTAAGTTTTTATTTAGTGCATATATATAAATTTTGCACCATGGTGATTAGAACACGAGCCTCATTCTTTTAAAATATTATGTAACAATTGTAAAAGAAGCATGCCACATGGTGAATTTTTAGGTTTGTGGTCTTCTTGGCTCTATATAAAGATTTGAGAAAAATACTTGTAATAGATCCATTTGGGCACATCACTCCCAACATTCAGATCAATGCTATTAAGGCTCATCAAACCCTAATTCCGTTGCTACATGCCCTAGAAAATTCATCACTTTGAATGCCTCCTTCCCTAAGAGTTTCTTTGCCTGAAGCCCTCCAAAAATTCCTCCTTGAGGAACCAGCACAGCCTTGGCAGGGGTAAGTGGCTTCAGTGCAGGTAGGCCCATGTCAAGGTGCATTTCAGAGCACTTAGGCCCACTTTGACCTATGCTGGCGAGATTGAGTGAAATCCTCATAGGGTTCTAGGAATATTCATATCTTCTGGAGCCTTCTAGAAGATTCCCACACTTATCATCTCCTATGAGCTCGAAATTGGATAGGGAATGAGTTAAGTAACCTCCTATCCTCTCATCCCTTCCTCCATGGAAAATAATAATGGTAGAAGTGTCCTCAGACACGTAATTTTATTAATAAAATAAAATAAAATTACATAATTGATTTTGCAAGAGTTTACACCCGAACAACGCAAACACTCTTGCAATGAGCTATTTATAAGCTCAATGTCCTAACTACCTCTAATTATGGATCACTTATTAAATAACAAGTGTCCATTTACAATAAATGCTATTCAAACCAACTAGTTAACTAATCTCCTAAAATAGAGCCTAAGATACGACACATTTGGAGAGTCATATCTAGTTACAACAATATGCTAATTCTAAAAGTCTCCATTAAAT